>JAWWEE010000058.1:4499685-4526739 GCA_035221455.1 Xenops minutus
TGCCGGCAGGGATGGATGGATGGATGGATGGATGGATGGAGGGAGGGAGGGAGGGAGGAAGGGAGGGATGGCTGGCTGGCTGGCTGGCTGGCTGGCTGGCTGGAGGGATGGATGGCTGGCTGGCTGGAGGGATGGATGGATGGAGGGATGGATGGATGGATGGATGGAGGGATGGATGGATGGAGGGAGGGATGGATGAGCATGGCTGAGCAGCATCTGCCTGCAGGATGACAAGGCCAGCCCCCCCGGGGCAGACCCGTCTCACCGGTGAACTCCTCGTGGCACTCGCAGGTGTAGCCGCCCTCGCGGCTCCGGCAGCGCCCATTGGGCCCGCAGGGGCTGGAGTAGCACAGGTCAATCTCGGTCTCGCAGTAATCCCCGGTGAAGCCGGGCGGGCACCGGCAGCGCAGCCCCGTCACGGGGTGGATGGGCCGGAAGAGGATGGTGTCGGAGGCCAGGAAGGGCGCGGAGCTGTCGAACTGCAGCACCGACACGCAGCGCATGTAGTTCTCGCACGGCTCCCGCAGGCACACGTTGTCGTCGAAGGGCAGCACCCGCTGCGCCGTCGTGGCCGCCAGCAGAGACCGGTTGAGGTAGAGCCTCTCCTGGAGCTCCTCGGAGGAGAAGAACCGCGAGGCACCCGGCGCCGGTGCCGGCAGCAGCGCCGACAGGCTGACGTTGAGGATCCGCGCCGGCCCCACGTCCGTGTCCGCCTGGATGTTGAAGAGCACCACGCGGTGCCTCGGCGTGGCCAGCACGGCCGCCACGCCCTCGAGGAAGCGGCTCAGCAGGGGCGACAGGAAGAGCTCCTGGGACATGTCGGCCAAGCGAAGGGTGATGCTGTTGCTGAGCATCTCGTCCGTGATCACCGTCACCCGCAGCGTGCACTGGGCGCTGGCGCTGTGGACGCCGTCTGGGGACACAGCGGGGACACAGCGGGGTCAGCAGGGCAGGGGATGGGGGGGTTCAACCCAGTGGGACACTGGCAGGGGGGCATAGTGTTGATTGGGAGGGGTTGGTCACCATGGGATGGGGACAGTGCTGGTTATGGGGCTGGTGCTGGCTATGGGGTGCCCATCCAACTTGGCTACCATGGGATGGGGACAGTAGGATGGGGGCAGTGCTGGCTGGGGGGGCTTGACCTCTTTGGCCACTATGGGATGAGGACAGTGCTGGTTATGGGGTCATGACCTGCTTGGCCACCATGGGATAGGGACATTTGGAGGGGGACAGTGCTGGTTATGGGGCTGGTGTTGGCTATGGGGTGCCCATCTCACTTGGCTATCACAGGGTGGGGACAGCGGGATCAGAAGGGTGTTAGCTATGGCAGACATGACCTGCTTGGCCACCATGGGATGGGGACAGTGCTGGTTATGGGGCACCTCTCCTATCTGGCCACTGTGGAATGGGCACAATGCTGGCTATGGGACTGGTGCTGCTTACAGCATGGGGTTGGTGCTGGTTATAGGGCTGGTCCAGGTTATAAAGCCAGTGTTGGTTATGGGATTGGTGCTGGTTATGGGGCTTGAGCTGGTTATGGGGCTGGGGCTGGTTTTGGGGCTGGCACTGGTTATGGGGCTGATGCTGGTTATGAGGTTGGGGTTGGTTATGGGGCAGTCACTGGTTATGGGATTGGTGCTGGTGCTGGGGCTAGTGCTGGCTATGGGGCTGGGGCTGGTTGTGGGGCTCATTATGGGGCTTGCATTAGTTATGGGGCTGGGGCTGGTTATGAGGTTGGTGCTGGTCATGGGGCTTGTTATGGGGTTTGCACTGGTAATGGGGTTGGTGATGGTTTTCGGGCTGGGGCTTTATGGGACTGGTTATGGGGCTGGGGCTTTATGGGGCTTGTACTGGTTATGGGGCTGGTGCTGGTTTGGGACTGTTGCTCCTTATGGGGCTAGGGGGGTCACAGTCTCTGCCCAGCACTGGCACACCCACCTTCCTCCTCCTCCCTCTCCTCCTGCCAGGGCAGTGGGATTTGGGACAGATGGGGAGCGGGCGGACAGATGGACAGAGGCAGCGCAGGGACAGCGGGGTGGGGGCGTGGGGACAGAAGGGGGTGACGTGGGGGTGGCAGCTCTGCCCGGTGGCCCGTGGCCGGTGGCCGGTGGCTGTGGGGAGGGGGTTGCCATGGCCACGGCCACGGGGGCCCAGCTATGGCCGGACCTTTTGTTCCCCTCGCGGCTGTCCCCGCGCTCGGGGGGGCTTGGGGGGCTCCCTGTCCCCACCCTTTGTGCCCTGGGGCCCCTCCTTTGTGTGGCTGGAGCGGGGACCCCAACCCTGGGGAGGGGCTGGGGGAACACGTGGCTGGGGACAAGGGACATCGCTGACCTGGCACCCCGCTCTGGGGGGTCCCAAGGAGATGCTCCCTCACCCTGGGGTGACTCCCACCCCCGGCAGCACCCCCTGGTCCCCCCAAATTAATTAGAGCCCTCTCTCCCTTATCCCATGACCCCCCATTATGTTTGGGGACCCCTCAGTGGAGACATCGGAGTGACCCCCCTCCCAGTACACACTGGACCCTGTGCCCCCCACTCAAAATACCAGCACTGGGGTGTCCCGGAAACACTTTGGGGTGCCAGGACCACCCCCCTAATACTGCACTGCACCCTGAGCCCCCCCAGTTCACCCACCAAGGCCCCCAACACCCAGCCAAGGGTAGCAGGACCCCTACCTTGCACAACCCAGCTGCTGCCCCCACTCCGGGCACATAGAGGGGGTTCTGCCCTCCCCAAGTGCAACACAGAGAGATGCCAGGGCCACCCCAAATACCCACCCGGGGGATCCTGACACCCCCAGGGGGTGGGAGAGGAAAAGGGGGTGCTGAGAACCCTGAAAGAGGGGATGTCTGGGGGGGCAGGGGGCACAGTATTCCCATCACTCCCCCCATTCCTGGATATGGAGGGTGGGGTCAGCCAAGAGGAAGTGGTGGGACCCCAAAACACCTCATTCCTCCCCCACAGATTTGGAAGGTGAGGACAGCCAGGTGGGAGCCCAAAACACCTCACTGGTGTGGTGGGACCCCAAAACATATCTTCCCCCAGGTCTGTAGGGTAGGTGGTGGGGTCCCAGAACACCTCACTCATTCCCTCCAGATTTGGAAGGTGGGGACAGCCACGATGGGGAAGTGGGAACCCAGAACACCTTGATGGGGTGGTAGGACCCCAAAACACATCACCCCCTCAGATCTGGAGGGTCTGGAGGGGACAGCCAAAATGGAGTGGCAAGACCCCACAATACCTCACCTCCACAGGGCTGGGAGCACCCACAAACCTCCCCCACCTCCCCCCTCCAAGCCACCTGCCCCGAGTGAGGGTCCTACCAGACACAGAGACCCTCATGACGGCCTCCAGCGGGCGGTTGTTGTCCAGGGCCGGGCTGAGGCGCAGGTCCCCACTCTGCGGGTCCAGCAGCACCAGGTTGAGCTCATTGCCCTGCTCAAAGGCGTAGGTGAGGCGGTCGGAGACGTCGGGGTCGTGGGCCGGGATGCGGCCGATGACGCCGCCAGGGAAGCTGCCGGAGCGGTTGGTGATGTAGTTGTTGAAGAGGATTTCGAAGTTCTTCAGCTGGGGGCTGTTGTCGTTGGCATCACGCAGCCGCACGTGCACGGTGGCCCGGCTGACCAGCGGCGCAGAGGTGGCCTGGACCACCATGACGTACTCGGCCTTGGCCTCGTAGTCCAGGTCGGCCAGGGCTGTGAGCTCCCCAGAGAAGATGTCCAGCTGGAAGACCTCTGGGATGTTGCCCTCCACGATCTGGTACATGATCTGGGCGTTGGTGCCCTCGTCGGGGTCGGTGGCTGTGATCCGGGCCACCACCAGCCCGATGGGGCTGTTCTCCTCCACGAAGATGTCAAACTCGTCACGCTCGAAGACAGGTGGGTTGTCATTGACATCCAGCACTGTCACCTGGATCTCCACTGGCGTCCGCCGGGCCGGGACCCCCTTGTCGACAGCGAAGGCCCGCAGGGAGTACAGAGGCACATTCTCCCGGTCCAGGCGGCGCAAGGTGCGGACGATCCCTGAGGTGGACTCGATGATGAAGTCTCCGTCACCATCGTCACCACCCTGGAAGGTGTAGAAGACCCTGCCATTGAGCCCGGAGTCGCGGTCAGTGGCAGAGACCTGCAGGACGCTTGTGAAGGCGGGGACGTCCTCGTAGACAGAGCCCTGGTAGGAGTGACGGAGGAACTGGGGCGCGTTGTCGTTGACGTCGCTCACCAGGATCTCCAGGTAGGTGGTGTCGGATTTCTGTGGGATGCCGTTGTCCCGTGCCGTGATGGCCAAGGTGTAAGACACCTGGTCCTCGTAGTCCAGCTCCATCTGGGTGGTGACGGCGCCGGTGTCGGCGGCGATGCGGAACTGGGGGATGCTGTCTTCCATCAGGTAGGTGATGCGGGCATTCTCCCCCGTGTCCTCGTCTGTGGCACTGATCACCACCACCGTGGTGCCCACGGGCCGGTCCTCATTGACGTTGACAGTGTAGTGGGAGCTCTGGAAGACAGGGCGGTGGGTGTTTGCATCGGTGACATTGACGACCACCTGGGCGGTGTCCTGCCGGGTGCCGTCGGACGCGGTGATGGTGAGCAGGTACTGTCGCTCCAGCTTGTAGTCCAGGGGCAGGGCGAGGGAGATGAGCCCCCCGCCGCTCTGGCTGGTGATGGAGAAGCGGTTGCGGGTGTTGCCGCTGGAGATCTGGTAGGTGATGACGCTGTTGGCGTCGCGGTCCACGGCGGACACAGTCAGGACGCTGGTCCCCACTGCCGCGTCCTCGTTCAGGCGGGCGCCGTACTCGCGCTGGGTGAACTCGGGGCTGTTGTCATTGACATCCAGGACGGTGACGCTGACACTGGCCATGGAGGACATCGGGGGTGTCCCCTGGTCCTGCGCCTCCACGCCAAAGCTGTAGAAGTCAACAGCCTCCCGGTCCAGCTCGGAGGCCACCACGATCCACCCGGTGGAGTTGTTGATGGCGAAGGGGAAGTTGGCACCAGTCTCCAGCAGGATGTAAACCAACCGGCCATTGTCCCCTGAGTCGGCGTCGATGGCTTGGACGTGGATGACGGAGTAGCCCACGGGGACGTTCTCCAGCACGGTGGCCTGGAAGGGTGTGCTGACAAAGATGGGCGCGTTGTCATTGACGTCCAACACCTGGACAGTGACCAACCCGCTGATGTTGGAGAGGGGTGGGCGGCCACCGTCCTGCGCCCGGATCCGAAGCGTGAACTCCTTGGTGACCTCGTAGTCCAGGGGGGTGACAACGTCCAGGGCGCCCGTCTGCGCGTCGATGTAGAAGTGCCCGCGGGTGTTGCCGCTGACGATGCTGTAGTGCACAAGGGCGTTGCTGCCCTTGTCGCGGTCGGTGGCCGTCACCCGCAGCACGGCTGTGTTGGGCACAACGTCCTCGGGCACCTGTGCCACGTAGCGCCGCTCGCTGAACTGTGGTGCATTGTCATTGTCATCCTCCACCACGATGCGCACGGTGGCCGTGGCGCTGCGGGGCCCCGGCTCCTGGCCCTGGTCTGTGGCCTCCACCAGCAGCTCGAAGGTGTCCACCACCTCCCTGTCCACGGGGCCACGTGTGCGGATGACGCCGGAGCGCGGGTCAATCTCGAAGACCTCGTTGGCGCCACCAGCATTGAGGAGCCGGTAGAGGACATTGGCGTTGGGCCCGGCATCGCCGTCGGTGGCCCGCACCGTCAGCACCTCGTAGCCCACCTCCAGGTTCTCCCGCATGCTCTCACGGTACTCGGGCTGCTCGAAGGCTGGGTCGTGGTCATTGGCATCGCTCACCGTCACGGTCAGCGTGGCCATGGCGCTGCGCCGCGGCGTGCCGTGGTCGGCCGCCGTCACACGGAACACGTGGGTGCTCTTGCTCTCGCGGTCCAGCGGTGCCGCCGTGGTGATGGCGCCGGTCACCGGGTCCACGGCGAACAGGGCGTCGGAGCGGCTGTCGAAGAGCGCGGCCATGGCGTAGAGCAGCCGCCCCGCCTCACCCTCATCAGGGTCCTGCGCCGTCACCCGTGTCACCGGCGTGCCCGCCGGGCGGTTCTCCTCCACCGTGGCCTGGTAGCTGGAGGGCTGGAACTGCGGTGCCGTGTTAGGGCTCCGGCGGGGACGGAGGATGGGGGGGCTGGGGGCAGACAGGATCGGGGGGTCCCCAACAAGTCCCGTGTCCAGCGTGTCCCCAGTGCCACTGGTGTCCCCAGTGCGTCCAGTATTCCCTGTGTCCCTGTGGACGTGGGTGTGCCCAGGGTGCCCAGTATTCCCAGTGTGTCTGGCGCCCCTAGGGACTTTCATGGTGCTCTCAGTGTCCCTGGGGACATTGGTGTCTCCAGTGTGTCCAGTGTTCCCAGTGTTACCGGGGACTTTCCTGGTGCTCTCTGTGTCCCTGGGGACTTTCCCAGTCTCCCCATTATGTCCAGTATCTCTGGTGCTCCTGGGGACTTTCCCAGTGCTTCCGCCATCCCTGGAGATTCTCCCAGTCTCCCCAGTGCGCCCAGTATCCCTCATGCTCCCAGTGCCCCCAACACCCGCAGTGTTCAGCACGTCCCTGGTGCTCCTGGTGTCCGGGAGAATGTCGGTGTTCCCAGTGTGTCCGGTATTCCCAGTGCTCCCGGTGTCCCTGGGGACATGGGTGCTCCCAGTGGCTCCAGTTTCTCCAGTATCCCCGGTGCCTCCTGTACCACCGGCGCCTCCAGCGTCGCTGGTGCCTCCAGCGTCCGCCGCGCCTCCGGGGCTCCCGGTGTCTGCAGCACTCCCGGTGCCTCCAGTGCCGCCGGTGCTCGCGGTGCCTCTGATGCCTGCGGTGCTTTGGGACCCCCCAACGCCGCCGCTGTCCCCGCCGGACGCGCCGGTGCCCGGTGCGGTTCCATCTCCCGGTGCTGTTCCACCTGCCGGTGCGGTCCCATCTCCCGGTGCGGTTCCATCTCCCGGTGCGGTTCCATCTCCCGGTGCTGTTCCACCTGCCGGTGCTGTTCCACCTGCCGGTGCGGTTCCGTCGCCCTGTGCGGTCCCATCTCCCGGTGCGGTCCCATCTCCCGGTGCGGTTCCATCTCCCGGTGCGGTCCCACCTCCCGGTGCGGTCCCATCTCCCGGTGCTGTTCCACCTCCCGGTGCGGTCCCACCTCCCGGTGCGGTCCCACCGCCCGGTGCGGGCCCGGCACTGCCTCCGCTGTCCCCGGTGCTCAGCGGGGACCGCGCGTCGCCGCTGTCCCCGGTGCCGCCGCTGTCCCCGGTGCCGCCGCGGCGGGGCTGGAGCGGCGCCGGGAACGCGCCGGGAAGGCGGGGGCGGATCCCGGTGGCGGAGCCGATGCCGGTGGCGGTGGCGGTGGCGGAGCCGATCCCGGTGGCGATGGCGATGCCGGTGGCGGGTCCCGGTGCGGGCGGCAGCAGCAGCAGCAGCAGCAGCGGGAGCGGGAGCGGGAGCGCGGGCCGGTGGGCGGGCGGAGGGCCCAGGGCCGCTGCCCCCCGGTGCCCCCCGGTGCCCCCCGGTGCCGGTGCCCCCCCCCGCCCATCTCTGCAGCGGGCGCTCCCGGCGGGCGCTCCGGGGCTGCGTTGGCGCACGGCGGCGGCGGTGGCGGCTGCTCTCCGGACAGGTAGGAGGTGGCGGGGCCGGGGGAACCGGGGGTGGGCACGCACACACGGCCGGGGGGCACCGGGGAGCCGGGCACACCCGGGGCACCCGCACGGACCCAGCCCCGACCCCGCCGGCGGCGGCTGCGGGGCCACCCTGTCCCCACCGCATCTTTCGGGGGTGCCCGGTGTCCCCCTCGGTCTCCAGCGCATCTTTCGGGGGTGCCCGGTAATGCCCCTTCCCCGAGGGGACCTTTCCCTGGGTGTGTCCCCGCCAACCCCCCCTCTCCCCGAGGTGTCCGCTTTGGGGGGAATCCCCTGTAACCCCCCCCTCCGCCACCGGAGCGTCTTCCCTGGGGGTGCCCACCCACCCTTCGGGAGGTGTCCGCTTTGGGGGGTCCTTGCAGACCCCTCTCAGGGCGCTGAGCCCCCCGCGGGTTCCTCTCCCAGCAGCGGGAGCTGCACCGGGCATCGGGAAGGGGTCACAGCCCCCCCGGGCATCGGGAAGGGGTCACAGCCCCCCCGGGCATCGGGAAGGGGTCACAGCCCCCCGGGCATCGGGAAGGGGTCACAGCCCCCCGGGCAGCGGGGCTGGGGGTCGTGCCAGCCCCGGAGGGACAAAACTGGGGACCCTTGAGTGGGGTGAGCGCTCACAGATCCTCCCTCGGGTGCTGGAGCGGGGATGGAGCAGCGATGGGCAGTGGTGGGGAGACACTGTGGAGTCCCAGCCCCCTGTGACTGGGGGGTCCAGCCCTACTGGGCTGCTGCCCTTGGGGAATCCAATTTGCCCTGTGATCCAGAGGAATGGGGGAGCTGGGGGTGCTGGGGTCTCTCCCTGCTTTGGATAAGGCAGCAGTTGCTCCAGGCAGCCCCCGCTGCATCCCTGAAGCCCCCGAGCCCATCCTCTCCCACTGAGGGGTCACAGCACAGCCCGGGGTGCTGGTGTTGGGTCAAGGTCCTCGCAGAGCCCCCGGGGTGGGGACCTGTGGTGTGTGGCCCGATGCTGGACACCCACCCTGCCCTCCACCAGCCCCTCTGTGCCACTCAGGGGTGTCCTGATGGGATGGGGTGTGCTGGGTCCCCCCAGGGCTGGGGGCAC
Source organism: Xenops minutus (assembly GCA_035221455.1). Taxonomy (NCBI): domain Eukaryota; kingdom Metazoa; phylum Chordata; class Aves; order Passeriformes; family Furnariidae; genus Xenops; species Xenops minutus. The sequence continues at coordinate 4,508,359 of JAWWEE010000058.1, forward strand.
CCTGAAGGCAGGGAGAGAGCCCCGAGCAGGGACCTCCAGCCCCCAGCCCTTCCTGGGGCTCCAGTGCCTGCCGGAGGCATCAAATATTAACAGAGACAGCGGTGGAGCTGAAAATAACCTTCCTCTGAGGGATCTGACCCAGATCCGGCCAGCCCCAAAGCTGGGCTGGACCCACAGCCGCAGGCAATGCTCTGCTGGGGCCGAATCCAGCCCCTTCCCCTGCTCCGGGCTGCTCTGCCCTCCTGATCCCACCTATATATCACCTATATATTATGCAAATGAGCTATAAGGGCTTATTACGCAAACGGGAGGGGGCTGGCACTGCCCAGAGCTGGGTGGTCCCTGGGACCAGCCCCGACGGCTCAGAGAGGCCAGCGGGGATGGAGGGGGAAGCATCGGTGTCCGGCCGGGTGTCGGGGGGCTGCCAGGGAGAATTGCCCCATCTCTCTCCCCTCCTGTAGCCCAGAGGGACCCCCGAGCCGGGCCAGGCAGCTGCCCCTCTGCAGTGCTCGCCCCCCGAGCCGGCTGGCACATCCCTGCACGATGGGGAAGCAGAACAGCAAACTGCGCCCGGAGATGCTGCAGGACCTGCGGGAAAACACGGAGTTCTCCGACCTGGAGCTGCAGGGCTGGTACAAGGGCTTCCTGAAGGACTGTCCCTCGGGCATCCTCAACGTGGAGGAGTTCAAGAAGATCTACGCCAACTTCTTCCCCTACGGCGACGCCTCCAAGTTCGCCGAGCACGTCTTCCGCACCTTCGACACCAACGGCGACGGCACCATCGACTTCAGGGAGTTCATCATCGCCCTGAGTGTCACCTCCCGCGGGAAGCTGGAGCAGAAGCTCATGTGGGCCTTCAGCATGTACGACCTGGATGGCAACGGCTACATCAGCCGGGAGGAGATGCTGGAGATCGTGCAGGTACCAGGATCCCTCGCCCCGCTGCGTGGCTCTGCGTGTCACCCTGGTGTCACGGTGGCTGTCCCCTCCTGGGGTGCAGATGGGCTGGGGATGTGCACCCTGTGGGACCCCCGGTGCAGGGCTTGGCTGTGCCTGGGATGGAGCTCGTTGCTGTCTGCAGCTGTGGCTGCAGGGATCAGTCCAGTCTGGAGCATCCCCTGGCCCTTCCCTGTCCCAGGGACATCCCTTTGTAACCCCTTCCCAGGACTGTTCCCGTGTTTCCAGGGAGGGCTGGGTACATGGCATTGTTCTCAAGCACATCTGGTGCTGTTGGCAAAGGGACAGGAGATGCTCTCCTTGCCTAAACCCCAATCTGGGGACATGAGCATCAGAAGGTGACTTGCCCTGCTGCTCCAGTGGCATCTCCTCCCTGCAGGAGCAGCTCCAACCCTGGCTGTGCTGGGAGCTGAAGGCTCCTGCAGCCTGATCCCATGGGAAGGGTGTTAAACACCAGCACCGTTCCCAGGGAAGTGAAGCCCAGAGCTCTGTCCCTGTCTCGTGTGGACAATGCCAGGTGCCTGCACCCTCCCACATCCCCATCTCCCCCTGCCAGGCCATCTACAAAATGGTCTCCTCTGTGATGAACATGCCTGAAGATGAATCGACTCCGGAGAAAAGAACGGAAAAAATCTTCCGACAGATGGATACTAATAATGATGGTAAATGAGAGGAGATGGAGGGGATTATGGAAAGGTCTCATGGCTAAATCCAGGGGTCTTAGAAGGAGCTGCATGTACATTGATTAAATGGCTCATGTCTGCTGGTGTGGCCAGGGGAGCCCCGGCAGCCAGAGGGGCTCAGGGTGCTCCCCATGGGTGGGTGGGTGGGTGTCAGTGGGATGTGCCAGGAGGTGCCTGGTCCTGGGTGGTGCCCACCAGGCTGAGCCGTGTCCCCTCCCTGCAGGAAAGCTCTCGCTGGAGGAGTTCATCAGAGGTGCCAAGAGCGACCCGTCCATCGTGCGCCTGCTGCAGTGTGACCCCAGCAGTGCCACGCAGTTCTGAGCCCCACGGACCCCCACAGCCCCCCACGGCACCCCCCACCCTGCAGCTGGCCACTGCCACTGCCCCCTGCCCGGCCCCCGTGGTCCCCACCCTGTGCCCTCGCAGCCCCCCGAGGGATGAGAGCTGGAGCCCGGCTGAGACTGTGGTGAGGGGAGCCCGTGGGGATGGTCCCCATCATTGGGGGGCTTCGGTGCTGGGGGGAAGGATGGAGGCAGGGTCTGCCCCGAGCAAGGATGGTCCCCCCCAGCGGTGGGGGCTCGGAGCAGAGGGACAACCCAGCCCAGCAGGAAAGGCTGGTGGTGAAGCCACCGCTGCATCTCTGGTTGGGGTGGGGACACGGCCCAGGGGACAAAGACCCGGTGGCTTTGGGGGCCCCCCACCTCACCCCCCCAGCATGCACACACTGCCATGGGCATGGGCCGGGCCAGCCCCTTCCCCACGGCCAGCACAGGGGTGGGAGCCATGGGGAGGGGACGCGCTTCTGCTCTTTTAATACCTGCAAAATAAAGTTTGTGTCAGTGCAGTCTGTGGTGGGAAAGGGGCCATCGAGCCCCAGGGGAAAGTTCTTCCTCGCAGGGTAAGGATCCAGCCCAGTTGCCTGCTTTGCTGCAGCTCCAGGTGACCCAAGGCCATGGGAATGGGCTCATGTGTCCTGGCTGGTGGCGTCCAGGGGATGTGTCCACCCAGTAGCTGGGAGGCAACTGAGCCCTGTCATGGGGTATGAGAGCTCTGGGATGGGGCTGGAATGGCTGGAACACATCCTCAGGGTTATCCCTCAGGCTCTGCTCAGAGCTGGGCAGTTTCCACACTGTCCAGCCTTAGCAAGCCCAGGCACTGCCCGGGGTCGGGGCTCTCCTCTGGGGCTGCCTGCAAGGAGACCTGCAAGCCAGAGAGGATGATGAGAATGAGACCAGTGAGATAGGAGGGCTGTATCAGTAAGTCTCACCCCCATCCTGGAGCCCCCGAGCCCAGCCAGGTCCCTCCCAGCCTGCACAGGAGCAGGTTGGTGCTGAGCCCAGGAACCAGGAGTCACCTTCCCCCGGGACATCCCACGGCAGCAGCGGCCAAGGCGGAGGAGATGGAGGGTGAGCAGGAGGCAGCGGATGCCAAAGATGATCTCCATCGACTCCAGCAGGAGGGAGACAGCCCAGAGGGACAGTGTGGAGCTCTGGGGGACAAGGGCCATCAGATCCCTGCACATCCTCCCCATCCCTGGTGCATGCCCATCCATAACCCACTGGGGACTCACGTAGACACGGGTGGGATCGAAGGGGCACTCGTGGGAAATGGGGGCAAGGGCGGTGTTGGCAGCAGCACAGGGGGCCAGCAGTGCCCGGCCCTGGGTGCCCAGGGTCAGCCCCATGGCCACAGCCAGCCCCAGCAGGCAGGACAGGCAGCCCAGGCTGCTGCAGGCGCTCAGGGCGAGAAGTGCCCATTTCTGCAGGAGGGAGAGAAGAGGCAGCAGGGCGAGGAAGGGCCACGCACGGCCAGCTGTCCACGGTCCCTCCCCGAGTGAGGGGACGTGGTGGCCGTGCCCACCCCATGGGAGGGCTGCAGCCTGCGTGGGGCTGGGCAGGGGGCTGGGGGTGCTTACAAGGGTGGTGGGGGCGAGGTAGAGGGACAGCATGAGGGCAGCAATTCCACAGGAGATGGTCTGCAAGGCAGCACAGGGAGGTCAGAGAGGCCCCAGGGACATCGGTCTCCTTTCCCTGCTGACACTGTCCCTGACAGCTCAACTGACCAATTCAGCATCACAGGGGCTTCATCTTCCCCAGCCTCACCCAGGAACAGGTCCCTGAGTGTTCAACCCCCTGACTTTGTGCTAGAAAGGCTTGTTTAGAGCAGGGAATGGGACACAGAGCAGAGTCCATCCTGCATCCCATAGCAATCCATCCTGCATCCTATTTCCTGCCCACCCTGAACCCACACCATATCCATCCCAGATCCTCCTGAATTCCAGCTCCTGCCCACCCTGCACCCACACCACATCCATCCCAGATCCTCCTGAATTCCAGCTCCTGCCCACCCTGCACCCACACCACATCAGTCCTCCATCCTCCTGCATCCCCCCTCCTGCCCACTCTGCACCCACATCCCACCCATCCCATACCCCACCCCTGTCCATACATCCCTCTCCCACCCTGGGTGCCCCAGCCCTGCTCCCCAGGGTACCAGCAGTGCGGTGATGATGGAGGCAGTGTTGGCTATGAGGTACTGCAGGGTCACAGTGTCCTGCAGGGACACCACGAACCGCAGGACGGTGCCATGGACGAGGGTCCCCGTGATGAAGTTGAGGTGCCCGATGATGAGGAGGATGAGGCCTGTTTTCATCAGGACCTTTTGGTGGCTGCTGGGGTTGAGGTGTCCTGAGACGAGGGGAGAGGAGGGTGTGGGGTGGCCAGCACTGAGCTGTCCCTCCTTGCACCACACTGAGCACAGGGATGGGGCATTTGGGGACAGCCCCAGAGGACGTGCCCTGTGCTGGTGGGAGGATGAGGCAGGAGGTGATGTGGTGGAAGCCACTGGTAGCCCAGGTATGCAAACCACTGCTCCAGCCAGCTCTCCTGGGAGCAGGGAGGTGGTGTGGGGCCAGCAGCCATGGGCACAGGGGTCCCTGGTGGGACTGAGAAGGGTTGGAGCTCCCAGGAGCAGGAAGGGAGCTCTGGGAGAGCCACCATCCCTAAACAGCAGCTCCAGCTCTGGGTTCTGGTACCCAGCACTTTGAGGAGCAGCTGTGGGGCTGTCCCTCCCTTGGACCCCACATCACCTGGTGCTCAGCCCAGCTCCATCCGTGACCCCATCCGAGCCCCTGGGCTCCCCTCCCTCCCTCCCTGCCTCAGTTTCCCCTGCAGGAGGGCAGTGCTGGAGCCCTTCTGTCAGGATCACCACACCAGACCCAGACTCACCTACTTGGCACATCTTCACTGAGCCAGGATCGGGCCATCAGAGCCCCTCGATGCCCAAGGGGTCTGCCCCACCCTCAGTCCCCAGGCAGGCAGATCCATCAGGGTCCAAATGCATCCGATCAGAACCAGGGCTGGGACTGGGCAGGACGAGGCAACCAGAGCCACTCACCTGCTGCACCCCACTGCTACTCCAATTCCTGTCAGACCAGCTCCCTGGTGAACAAAGGGGTAACTCCACCTTCCCCTGCATGTCCCACCCCTGCACTCCCGTTGCTGCCAAGCCTGTGGCCATGCCGTGACATGCTGTGCAGTGCCAATACACCGTGCCATGCCGTGCCAACACCCCATGCCATGCTGCCTCGTCCCCTTCCCCATCCATCCCCACCTCCCCAGCACACTTAGCTTGCTCCACCCTAAGGCAAAGGCAGCAGGCTGGGATCCAGCCAGGCAGGTCCAAGGCCAGGGGCCGTGGGTCTGGGGAGAAAAAGCCCCTCTGGGTGGGGCACAGCTGGACCACAGGGCACTGACCAGCACTGCCAAGTACCAGGGGCTGACCTGCAGAGAGAGGGCAAAGCAGAGGGGTCAGGGTGGGTGCTGACTTCCCAGAAGGTGACTCAGAGGAGCAGGTTTGGTGGCCACCGCCCTCAGGAAGCTTCCAGGGAAGTTACTGACAGCAGGAGATAAGGGAGAGAGATGGGGACAAGGGCTTGCTGAGGTGGCTGTAGGAAGAGCCCCCCAGCTCTGCTCACACTGGGGGGATGTGGGGACCCTCCCTCGCTGGGGGGAGACCCTTGCTAAGAGATGCTCTGCAAAGTTTGTTGCAGATACGAGGCACCAACAGCTTGATTACAGGGACAACCCTGGTTCCTGGGAGGGGTCTGGGGAAGGGCCTGATCCAGGCAGAAGCTCAAAGACATTGTCCCCAATATCTCACCTGAACCACCACTCTGAGCCTCCTCAGCTCCCACACACCCACCTGTGCTGGGAATTTGGCTTTAGTCCCCATCCTTCCCTCCTTTAACCTGCACCCAGGTCTGCTGCACATGGAAAGGTTGAAGAGAGACCTCTCCTGTTTTCAAGCCTTTGGGAACAGCATTCACAAATGCCTGAGCCAAGGGCAAAGGCAGCTGGAGGATTTCCCTGTAGCTCTGGAAAGGACGAGATGGATGCAAGTCGAATGACAACCAGAGTCTTTATTCCAAGAGTCCCTTAGGATGGTTGCAAACATACAGACACACGTACATATTTACACTCTTACACACCTCACAGAGTTTGAACCAATAAATTAAAACAAAAAGAGGGCGGGGGACTTTTTCTTTTTTCCTTTCCTTTTTATGTCATGTAAGAAACAGCGACTTCCCGAGGCGAGGCTGGGGAACCAGCTGGAGAATGGCAAACAGAAGCCAACACAGACACAACCCTGGCCCCAAAGACGCAATGGCAGCGAGAGTGCTCCCAGCAGGAGGACACGTCACACTCTGGCCTCGATGCATTCCAGCTGGACCATTTCATCCAGCCGGCAGCCCTCGGCTTGGGCACAGTGGCTCAGGTGGGCACTTGGGCTCTCAGCACCTCTAGCTCTGGGGGTCTGTGGGCAGCCTGCTGCAGTCTGGGCGTGGGGGGAGTCACACTCGTCCGAGGTAATGTCCGGCACGTCGTCCGACTGGCTGTCGGAGCTCTCCAGGTCACTCCGTATGCTCTCAGGCTGGGCCAGGGTGATGTCCCACGTTTGGCTGGCCATGCAGTCCTTTTGCTCACAGCTTTGGTGTTTGCATGTCTGCTCCTGCTCACCGTCCTCTTCCTCCTCCTCCTCCTCCTCCTCCTCTTCCTCATTCTCTGCCATTTGGGTGTGGACATGCAGAGAGTCCTCTGTACTGCTGCCACTGGTCAGCTGGTAGTGACTGGGTTTGGCTTCAATGTCCACCTGGATCTCCATGTTATTGCACTCCCTGCAGAAACAAGCACCCTTGCATTACTGGGAACAGTTACTGGGTTCAACTGGGCACAACTGGGCATTGCATCACTGAACTGGGAGGATCACACTTCCCAAACATGAGCAAGATACTGCTCATCACCCCGTGGCACGTGAGGAACAACACTCACTACTAGAGTTCTCCTAACAGCAGCCAAGATCTGAGCCAGGAGCTGAGCTGGGAAAGCTCCAGAGTCCTCACAAGCTGTCAGGAATAGACCTTGAGGGTGCTGGGCTGCAAATCCCTTCCTCAGGCTCTGCACCACACATGGAGGCTGCTTCCAAATTGCCCCCAGTCCTCCTCCTGTGCCAGCAAAAGGATTGCTCCACTTGCCAGCAGCAGAAGAGCAGCCTGGTGCAACTACAGTCATGCCACCGCCCACAGCAGTGCTCACAGAGCACGGATTTTTCCAGGACACCCACTACCAACACTCTTCTCACCATTCCATGTCCTCCTACCTGTCCTGGGGGTTGTAGGAGCTGATGATGGAACCAGCCATGGCTCGAGTGCTGGCGTTGTCACTGATCGCCCCCAAACTGACCGAGTCTTTGGGGAAAATCTCCTTCTGGACATCTGCCTGAACTTCCAGCCTGCAGGAAAGAGAAGGATTCCTTAGAAATGCTTTAGATGTTCCCAAGGAGCATCATTCAGTCAGTTCCTCACAGGAAAGCAAGAGGCGCCGTGTGCTGGCACAGCTCAGCATGACAGGCTTTAACCCCAATGGCTGCTCTCATTTAGTCTCATTTTTGGCTCCATTTAGGCAAATTCATTCTGTTTTCCATGACAAAGGTAAAGTAGTGTTTACATCCATGACTCACACAGTTCCTCAGAAGAATTGATTTCCATGGATCTCGCGCAGGGCCATGATTACATCCTGGCTGCCATATCAACACGTGTCTCTAATTACCCAGCAAACTGACTCACAGGCAAGTTTGGAGGAAAACTGTGGTGTAACCTCCTGACTTGGAAAGCAGTGGCCCTGTTTGCCATAGGGCATAGGAGAACAGGAAGCATCAAAGCCTCCAGGCTGGGATAAGAGGACTGGAATAGCTTTAAACAGGCCATGCAGACATCTCTGTGCTGTGCCCAAATAACCTGAAGCATCAGCTCCTAAATTTCAGGGAGCTCAGTAGGGACAGAAACTTGTCTCCTGTCCTCCTTGCCAGAACCAGCCCAGCACTGAATTCAGAAGTAGCCTGACCAGAGAATCATAGAATGGTTTGAGACAGAAGGGATCTTAAAGATTATCTTGTTTCAACACCCTACTATGGGCAGGGACACCTTCCACTAGACCAGGTTGCCCTAAGCTCTGTCCAACCTGGCCTTGAACACTTCCAGAGATGGGGAGTCCACAGAGCCACACCACCCTGTGTGGGCCTGGGTCTCTGATCACCCTGGGTGATCTGCTGGGACTGGATATTCTATGACAGAGCAAGATGCAAAAGTACTAGGACATAACTAAATCAAAGCAGGGCCATTCACAGTCCTGGAGAGCACCCCAAAATAAACCTGCTCAATCAACACAGGCCTCAGGACCCTCTGTGCTTTTCCCAGCACTCCAGTTACCTGCTGTACTTCCCCTTGCTCCCTGAGAGGACCCCCCCACTGAGGGTGCCCCCTGAGAGGGCAGCAAAGCTGGCTGTCTCGCTGTAGTTGCCCTGCATGACACTGAGCCCGTCCGTGGGGCTGCCACTGGTGCTCAGGACGCTGGTCAGCCCCTCGATGCTGCTTTCACCAATGCTGGGGTTCTTCAGGGCTCGCCAGGCATCAGCCACTGCAGGGAAGGAGAGCACAGGGGTGGGAATTGGCAAGGGAAGTGATGTCTCGTCTCAGGCAGCCTTCCAAGCCTTCACCAGGGCTGAGACTTTGCTTTGAGAGTGACACACCTGATCACAGTAAGACTGAAGCAAATACCTGCTTCTAGCCAAGCCCAGGTAAGATCAGATGTTCAGATCTGGGAAACATCAGGAGCCCTGAGCATTTCATTACAAAATGCAACAATGGCATTTTGCTTCAGCCCCTTCCCCTCACCAGTGACCACGTTACCTGTGATAGGTCCATCATCTTCATCAAACTCTATCTTCACCCCTTTTCCATTGGCAGTGCTCACTCCACAGCCACCGCCCCGGCACAGCGAGATGGGCACGACACCATAGACATAGGCCAGCATGATGGGGACCCCAATACCTGGAGAGGAGGATGTGCTGGGTTAACAGGAGCTCAAGGCTGAGCTGTGTCGGGCAGACTGAAAGGATTTTTTGGGGTAGCGACTCTCAGTTGTGTTTGTGCTGCTTTTAAAGGTTCTAGTTCACAATTTTGCAGACAGACAGAGAAGGAGCCCTTTGCTTGTGCAGAGTGAGGGAATCCCAAGAGCACTGAAACCCCAAGACATCAGCCACCAAACCAGTCCATGAGTAAGAGACAGCTCTGTGTGTCAAAGGGCACCACGATGGGCTGTGGCACAGGCAACTGGTGCTCCAGACAAGCTCTGTGCTGGCTCCAGGCCAGCCTGAGCACATCAGGACATGCAGCTGGGATGTGAGACAGAGGGTTGTGCCCAAAACCACACAGAGCAGCACTCTGCAATCTGCCTTTGGCCACCCCCACCACACAGGGCTGGGCTACCCACTTCTCTCAGTGGCTCCTGGCCCACCAAAAGGGACAGGGACTGAGCCCACTTACCAACACTGACAGCAGCGATGACTGGAGAGGCAATGACAGACAAGGTGACCCCTCCAGTAATGGCCAAGTTCCTCTTGTGCTTAGAGGTTTTCTTCCCCTCGTACCTGCTGTGGATCTGATGGAAGGAGAAGCACCAGGTGAGAACAGCATGGCCATGAGTAAACACTCAAGGGACATTAATATGTGATTTTACAGCCTTGTGAGCTGTGTGAGCCCTTAAATAACCTCATCTTGAGCACAGATCTCATAGACTAGACCTGTGTTTATGAAAAATAAGCAGCTACAAATGCAGTGGTGATGTGCTATTCCTTCCACCTCAACACCTCTTTATCAGCACAGACACACAATAGCATCACACAGTTTGGGGCAGCAGGACAGCACCAAAACACAAATGATTTAAGCAAGGCAAAGTGTGATGCTCAGGTCCAACCACTGCCCCACAGAGCTCAACACCACAAGATGGGCTCAAAAGGGACCAGGTTCCTCCTTGGGTGCTCCTTGGTTAAGGCAGAAGCAAAAGAGCACTGCAAAATGCATTTAGGAGCACATGGGCCTGAAGGGCTATCAGAGCTATGAGCCACCACCTTCCCTCTGCATACACAAAGCCCAAGAGATAAGACAAGTTCTAGAAGAGACAACTGAATTTGGGTTCTATTGCAAGATCCACCCTTCATATCAGCTCTAAATTTCTGGTCAAATGCCTTGAGCACAGAGAACACCCCAAACCCTTCTGCTCCCCACACTTACCTTCCTCCCAACATACACAGGGATGCCAATGACCATAGCAGGAATGGCAATGCCAGCAATGAGAGAAATGCCGACAGGAGCCCCGATCAACGTGCCCAGCTGCCAGAGAATCTTCTTTTTACGACTCCATGGCTTTTTGCCCCAGAATGTACAGCCAGAGGGGCTTCATGGAAGGGAAAAAAAGTGACATTCATACTCCAGCAATTACTAAATGTTCCTGAGAACCCCAAGTTCAACTTCCCCATAAATAAACCCCAAAACTTAGGAAGGGGGAACACAACACAAAAAAGGTTTCTCTCTTTCCCCCCCCCCCTATTAACTTTTCATAAAGGTGATTATCACACCACTGGGTCTCTGTTTACTACCCAGCAGACCAGAAGCTCTCAAAAGCAATTGTATTAGGAGCTTTTTTTGGTGTGGAAATGCATCTTCACACTATAAAGTGGGAACAAAGTCCAGCTCTTTGGGTAAGAAAGAAGAAAACTGAAGAGATTTAAAAGACTGACTACAGAGGCAGGAGGATGAAAGCCCAACACAGGCAGTGGACTCCCCAAACAGCCTCGGAGGAGCACGTGCTGCCCCAGGAGCAGGAAGCCAGGTGTGCTGCTCCCTTCCTCACCTGAGGTAATGCAGATCCGAGATCTCCTTCATGCACAGCCAGCAGAACTCACAGCCACACACTGCACACGTCATGTGGTTGCAGCTCCCATCGTTCATCTTGATGATGTAGGCGCTGCAGCGCGGGCACGGCTTGATGTCATCGGCTGTGGGGAGGAAGCAAGGCATGCAGTTGGGTTCTGTGCTGGGAGCAGGAAGAATCAACGAGGGGAATCCTGTTATGGATGAAACCCTTGTTTTCTGCATAGGCAGAATGCCTTTGCTGACCACAGGGTGAAGAGGGGATGTTGTGTCTTTAGTTTATCTTCAGAGAGAGATGATAATATTGATGGGAGACCACACCAGAGCCTGGACAACAGGGACTGAGAACAACAGCCACTTTAAAAACTTATTCTAACCTTGCACAGAATATACTCCAGAACAAGCTTAAATGCTGGGAACAAGTCATACCTGCCCTGTGCTAGCCAAGGCAACAGCTTAAGAATGAGCCATTACTGGATTGCTCCAGAGGTGATTCACAGGCCAAGAACAACAGAACAACTGGGAGAACAGGCATGGGACAAATACCAAACCCAGCCAAAAGGGGACTGGGAGCTGCAGCAGAGGCTGCACAGGCCCCAATTTGCTGCTGGCAGAGTGGGATAAGGGTCTTTCATCTCTTCCTTAATTCAGGCATCATCTGATTGTGGTTATGCAATGGCTGCGCCGCAGTTTGGGTCTTTGCTGGCCCCTGCAAAGCTCAGCAAGATGAAATCCAGCTGCTGAGACCAGCTCACACCTTATTAATCACCACACTGGATCCAGCAGAATGGGGTGAGGAAAAGCCACTGTCTCAAAAACCTCCCTTTCCATGGCTAAGTGCCTTTCCTGGCAGGGATCTCTTTTAACAGGGTGAAAAAACTAAGAAACTGGTGGGTTTGTACCACAGGCTGTGGCAGTATCTCTGCTGTCCATTATCAGGGCTCCCTAAATGGGGCATGTTGAACCTCGACATACCACTAAGCCATCTCTGACCCACCCACAACAGCTCCACTCTAAGTGAATTAACATTTAAACTCCTGGCATAGAAGGAAAAAAAGGGTGTTTTGTTTGGGGGTAGGACAGGGCTTTACAAAATGGCCTCACTGCCCATTTCCAGAGTAAATACAGTTATTTTTAAGGAACACAAACTCAGCAGACACAGCAGCTCCTACCAGGCAGTGTAGGAGTCTGTGGGTTGGCATTTTTTTGGGACCTGACATTACTAACACCTAACAGTGTGGTCCCCACACTCAGCTGGGCATGAATGCTACTCTTCATGACCACAGCAAGCAAATCTGAAGTTGCAAGAGTAAAAAGTGGCTATTTGTTCAGGGTTTAGATCAGCAAAAAGTGAGAACATCCAAGATCAAAGGAGCCAAAAGCATGGCTGGGGCGGATGAGGGGAGCTGCTGTCACACAGAAGGACCCAAAGCACGTCATCACCCACTGATTTGTTTAGTGCTCTTGGAGGAGCCCAGATATGTTCTAGCACACAGGAAAAGGGAAATGACTCTGAGCTTCACAGCTGCTCTCACAGGGGTTGCTGGAGCCCCTCAGCTGTGCCATGCAGAGCACTTACATGAGGGAAGGGGGGTTTACACAGTGGTGGCTCTTTCTCAGCTTCATACGCACAACCACAGCACTGAGTAACCCAAAAAATCACGGTGTGATTCTTGGGGCTGTCCTGTGCAGGGCAAGGAGTTGGCCTTTGACGACCTCAGTGGGTGCCCCCCAGCTCAGGATATCCTATGGAAAACACAGGAATCCATACCTGGCCCGGATTCCTGCCCGTAGCTGAGGCCCGACGTGTGCTTGGTCCGTACCCGCAGGGTCTGTGCCCGCTGCTGGCGGGCCATGTCGCAGGTTTGGTTGGGGTGCCATATCTGTTTGCAGTGGTAGCAGAACTCTGTCTGGCAGCCGTCCCTCTCGCAGGTCAGCTTGGGGCAGCTGGCACAGCCGTAGGCAATAACAGCGTAACTGCAGGAGGAACACACCAAGGGAACTAGTAAAAGACAAAGTTATCAAGGCAGAGTCCAGTGATCCTTTAATTCAGGCTGCCCAGGCTGTGGCTGCCTGAGCTGCTCTGCTCAGAGCAGCTGGTTGAAGAGCTGCTGCCAACACACGCGTGCCTGGTACCCCCGGAGCCCACAGCAACACTGCCCTCAGGGCAGGTCATCCAGAGCCCCCAGTCAGCCCACTCCACCTCTTCCATCTCCTTTCTCATCACTGGGACAGCAGCCTCCATGCCAGACACATTCCTGCTCTCTCCAGCCCTGTGGCTTGCACTGCAGAGCCCGAAATTAAGCAGTGCTAATTGGGTTACTCAGGGCACAGACCTTTTACACAGGCAGCTTGTGATACTGAGTTCTCTCCTCAGTAACTGCTGGGAGTTCTCACTGGCAATTCACACAAACCAGACCTGCCTTGCACAGTGTGCCCAGGTAACTCCTCGCTATTTCTGACAAGCCAGGCTCCTAGGGCAGGCTCAGGCTGCTTTTTCCAGGCACACACATACCCCAGTTCCTTAGGACAGGTATATGGGTGGATGCTGGATGGTCTGCAGGAGTCTAGGAAAGCTGAGGTTATCCTGGGCACTTCTAATAACTGAATGATTCTAAAAAAGAGGAATAACAGGGTAGCTATGTCAAGAAGCAAGCTCCTCTTGATCTCCCCAGAACTTCCTTTTCCAAAGAGTGGTGAAGAACAACACTCTGCCTTTGGAATAAGCCAAAATTTCAGTGAAACCAACCGAGTGTGCAAGACAGAGAGGCCAGGTTCTGCTAGCTCACTTCCTTCCAGAAGGAAGTGTCCTGTGTACACCAAAGTCTAAGCAGCATCACCAAGCACTGCTATAGCAATCTGACTTAGAGCCATCTAGGATGAGGCTGTTTCCATTGGCAGGGGCTGACATGAGCAATTCCAGAAGTGCCTTCCCAGTTCTGCGACACCCGTATGGCAAAGGGTATTTTTGTTGCTCATCCTCAGTATTTTTGTTAGTGGTCAGAAGAGAAGAACTCCTATTTAAGGCTTTATATTTAGAGCTCGTGTAGCTCAAGTTGTATTGCCTCTTCTCTGAGGCAGCAGCGTGAGAACCACTGAATGTGTCATACCACAATGATTCACATCCCGTGGGAGTTTGAGCAACTTCATCCTGCCAGGCTACGACATAATCACCAAAGAAACAACATCTCGGGGCCAGGAGGCACGACTGCAGGCTCTACGTGTGCACCAACACACCTGCACCTGAGCCCAGCACTGGAGGAGAGACACGAAAGCCCCATCCTTGGAGGTGTCCAAGGCCAGGCTGGATGGGGCTTGGAGCAACCTGGGATAATGGAAGGTGTCCCTGCCCATGGAAGGGAGTAGGACAACATGGTCTTTAAGGTCCTTTCCAACCCAAACCATTCTGTGATTCTGTATGATGATTCTATGATACAGATGACCCAGGGGGTTGGGAGGGACAAACTTGACTCCTATGCATCTTGTCTAAGGAATATCCCACCCTGCCACTATCCTAGATCCAAAGACCTTGGCAAAATAAGAAGGAAAAGCTTCATCTACCCAGCTGTGTTGTGACACTGCTATTTCAAACCGTAACAGTGGGCTAGAAAAGCTCAGTGTAATATATTAAGCAACCTCATACTCCAAATTAACTCCTCACTCAAAACGCTGAGTTTTTTAAACACTTGAGAAATTAAAATCATCATCATTTATATTTTATTGCTAGAGCTGAAATGACAAATAATCATGAACAAGCCCACAGCTGTGGGGAGAAAAGCTACATGACTGTCTGTTGGGGAAAGAAATAACACATCTCCAAGTCAAGGTCAACTAGAAAGTGGGTTTTGAAGGGCTGTGCCTGGGTGGCACTGGATGGCCAGTGCATTCCCCTCTTCCCCTGACCTCTGACACATGGCTGATTGAAACAACCATTTCCAGGTTCAATCCCAGCAGATGAGGAGGGAAACTGAGTTTTCCCCACAGAGCAATGACAGCCAGTGTCTCCCTGAGACCCCAGGAATCACACAGCTCTGCTTCCAGCCCACTCCTTGGACAGCCACGAGTTGCCTCCATCCCTTCTCCTGCTCATTCACAGAGCTCAGCCCACACAGCTCCGTTTCTCTAAAGGTCCTGTTATTCTCCCAAGCTTTTGGGAAGGATGTGGTGTGACAAACACTAGACAGCGATACCACCTGACTGTAGCCAGGGGAAAAACCGAAGCTGCAAACATAGAAAATGATTTGTTTTGCGATTGATGGCGCATCAATTGACCGGAGTTTCCATGGCAACACGCACCGGTGTTGTGTTGGTCCTCCTCCTCCTCTTCCCTGCAGCACAGCCAGGCTCTTTCATTTAAAGAAAGACTGTGGCATGTGAGGAAGGCGCAGGATGCTGCGTGTCACACACCCAGCGTCGTGACTGCCATCACCCCACAGCCCCTTGATGCCACCACCTTGGTGGGGGTGACACCCAGGGCCAAGCACAGCCATTCCCCAGCCCTACACACCTCAGCAGGGGTGACACCCAGGGCCAAGCACAGCCATACCCCAGCCCTCCACTCCCGCTGTGGCTCCGTACTCCAGCCCTACTACAGAGGGAAAGCCCGCTCTAAATAATTCATACCCTGATTTTACATAAGCACAGCCACACAAGCTCACTGGGAAGAATGAATAGGGTGATTAATTCTTCTCCCCGCCGGAGGGCTGATTCCAACAGCCTTTGTTCCAGCATTACAGACACACCAGCAGTGCTGGTCCACGAGGCTGCCTCAACTCCAACAGCCCCAGGGTCGCTTCTTGCTGCTCTGGGCAGCTGGGAGGAGGATGCTATGCATGTCACCTGCTCACTGACTAACCAGGGAGGAGGTTTTTGCTCACAGAAAGAGCCCTGTGTGACACCAGTCTGCCCAAAGCCCCGAAAGCAACGGCTGGGTTGCTGTGACAGAGGCAACGCCCTCCAGACCCTGCCAGCCTGGGTGACGTCCGCTGTTTGTACACCTTACCCTGAGCACAGATAACATCACAGCAGTCAAGGAGCCGAGATTCGGCGAGCAGGAACTGGATTTTCTCTGCCTGGTTAACAGCAGGGGCATTCCCTCCGTGGCAGCACAGCCTGCTTTATCTCTCTGATCTTATCCCCAGTGCTGCTGAAATATCAAGATCTCACACTTGATTTGGCTCCTGTTTGCTGTTGTTTGCTTTTAATTTCACCCTCTGAAGGAACAAGCCCTTATACAGTATGCTCAAAGGCTGTGAAATGGGTAACCTGGGCCAGGTTCACTGATTTGCATAGGATGCCTACTACAATGCTTTGATTAAATCTTCACAACCCTCCCACCACCTTTTCCATTCTGACTACTAGGTCAGACTTTCCTTTCATGTTCTTGCTACCCAGAATTGCCATCCAGGCTGAATTCTAGCTAAACTTCACAGCACTTCTTTTAAGTTTCCCAAACAAAGCCCTTTTCCAGGCAACTTTGGCTTACGCTCAAACAGAAACCAACAGAGTTCGTTGGAAGGAAAAGGGAAGAGAAAATGAAAGCAACAGGCTCATAACTACACAGTCATCACAGTTGGCTGGGCTGACTTCTGGACAGACAGATGTTTCCTCACTTAGGCAACGGCTAGTGAGTCAACATCACTCCTCTCTGCCATGTATTCACGTCCTCACCGGGAAAAAGTGACTGTTTACGGTTCCTTCTTCCCCACCGTGGAGGCTGCAGCACGTCCCCATGCACTGTCCACACAGCTCACAGAGAAACACACAGCGGGGAAACTCCATGCTTCCCATTTGTGCAGGAAAAAAAGGTTTCTGTTAAATTAGGGAAACGATGGCTCAGCTAAAACCCCCTTCAAGTCCTGTCACTCGTGCCCGATCTGTCTGTATTTCCACAATCCCCAAGGTCAAATCCTGGGGCCCTAGTGAGAAAATAGGGATAGCTGGAGCGTCACTGTGGTACCCAAGGCCCATCAGCTGTCCTGAAGAGACTGCTGACAAGCACAGAACATCTGTGGGACTCAGTAGAAGAGTGTATGAGCAGCAGCACCCACCAGGGCTGAGCCACCCCTCCCTGAGCTGTCCTGGGACCCAGGTGGGGACAAGCAGCACCTCTGCAGGACAGTGGGTCTCACAGTCACCCCATGCCATCCCCAGGACTTTCTGGGGACAGGCAGCATCCCACTGGGACAGTGGGTCCCACCTCTCCCAGCTGTCCCAGGATGTGTTGGGGATGGGCAGCACCCCTGCAGGGTGAGGGTCTCCTTTCCCCAAGACATCCCAGTACGGATGGATGGGGCAGCACTCTACGGGACAGCAGATCCTCCCATCCCCGTGCTGCACAGGATGGGGAGGACAGCACCCTATGGGGACAGCGGGTCGCCCTCTCCCCAGTCTGTCCCAGGACAGAGGAGCAGCATCCTTTGCAGATCCCTGCTCCCCAGTCTGTCCTGGGACAGCCGGACAGGAGCATCCTCTGCAGACCCCTGCTCCCCACGCTGTCCCAGGACAGCAGCATCCCCCAAACACAGCAGATCCCTGCTCCCCAATCTGTCCTGGGACAGACGGACAGGAGCATCCTCTGCAGACCCCTGTTCCCCAGGCTGTCCCAGGGCAGAGGGGCAGCATCCCCTGCAGATCCCTGCTATCTGGTCTGTCCCAGGACAGCAGCATCCCCAAACACAGCAGACCCCTGCTCCCCAGTCTGTCCTGGGACAGACGGACAGGAACATCCCCTGCAGACCCCTGCTGCCCATGCTGTCCCAGGACAGGAGAATCCTTTGCAGACCCCTGCTCCCCAATCTATCCCAGGACAGCAGCACCCTCAAACACAGCAGACCCCAGCTCCCCACGCTATCCCGGGGCACAGGGTCAGCATCCCCCGCACACAGCAGACCCCCGCTGCCCACTCTGTCCCGGGACAGCCGGAGAGGAACATCCCCTGCAGACCCCCGCTCCCCACTCTGTCCCGGGGCACAGGGTCAGCATCCCCTGCAGAACCCCGCTGCCCACTCTGTCCCGGGACAGGGACGGCCCGCACCCCGGGCTCAGCAGGGCCCGCTCCCAGGCCGCGTGTCCCGCACTCACCCGCAGTCGGGGGCCGGGCACCAGCGGCAGTCGGGGTCTGCGGCGAGGCAGCGGCGCAGCATGAACTCCTCGTACTTGGCCACGAGGTGCGGGGAGTCGTGCAGCAGGCGGCGGATGTCGGCGGGGTTGAGGCGCTCGCTGCACTCGGGGCAGCAGATGTTGACGCGGGACTCGGTGATCTCGATGCGCAGGTACTGCCGCAGGCAGGCCCCGCACGACCGGTGCGGGCACGACAGCAGGCGCGGCGCGTTCTCGGCCGGCTGCCGCACCAGGCACAGCGGGCACTCCAGCTCCTCCTCGCCCTCCGCGCCCTCCGCGGGCTCCTCGGGGGGCGGCGGGGCCGGCGGGGCCGGCGGGGCCGGCGGGGCGGCGGGGGGCGGCTCGGGCCTG
>JAWWEE010000058.1:4526839-4543697 GCA_035221455.1 Xenops minutus
CGGTGGCGGGGCGGCGGGGGCCGGCTCGGGCCTGGCGCGGCGGCGGGCGCTGCTGCCCGCGGCGGAGGCGGCGGCGGCCGAGAAGACGCTCTGGAAGGAGAGGCGGCGGCGCCGGCCGGGCTTGGGGCACTTGGCGGCGGCAGAGTGGATGGAGGAGGAGCGCGGCGACTCGGAGTCCCGCTCGGAGCCCATGGTGGCGGCGGTGTGCGGAGCGGAGCGGGCGCTGCCGCGGCCGGGCTGGAACGAGAGCGGCGGCGGGGCCGGCTCAGCGGGGCTGGCTCGGCGGGGCTGGCTCAGTGGGGACCGCCCCGGCTCAGTGGGGACCGCCCCGGCCCGGCCCCGCCGCCATTTCGGCCGTGGGCAGGGCCCGGCGGTGCCTGGCGCTGTCACTGCCCGTGTCACTGTGACTGTCCGTGTCACTGTCACTGTCCGTGTCACTGTCACTGCCCCTGTCACTGTCACTGTCCATGTCACTGTCACTGTCCCCTGAGCCCCGCTCAGCCCCGCTCAGCACCCCCTCAGCCCCCCCAGCGCCATCGCGCCCCTCACCAGCCCCGGTTCCCCTTAGCGCTCCGATCCCCCCTCAGCTCCCAATCCCCCCTCAACATCCCCATCTTCCCTCAATATACTCATCTCCCCTCAGTTCCCCATCTCCCCCCAGCACCCTGGCTCCCCCTCAACACCCAGCTCCCCTTAGTCCCTGGGTCCCCTTGGGCTCGAAACCATGCAAGGATGAAGCATCAAAGAACAGCCCTTCTCAGGAGAATTTTCACGTGTTCCACATTTTGCAGCACCCTCGGCACTCCTGTCCCCCAATAGCACCCCGGTTCCCTCAGTGTCCTGTCTCTGTCTGGACAACATTCTCAGGCACATGGGGTGTCCTGTGTAGGGCCAGGAGTGGGACTCGATGATCCTGATGTGTCCCTTCCACCTCAGGATATTCTGTGATTCTGGGACTCTCAGCTCCCCTCAGCATCCCTCCCTCGGTGCTTGCCCAGAGCATCCCTGCCCTCTCCAGAGTGGCCATCGCAGCCTCCTGGCCTCACCCAGGGCCTGGAAGGGGGAGAATCTTCTGCCTGGGTTGTGCAGAAATAGAGGTTTCTGCTAAAAACCCCTGGGGCTGTTTGCTTTTTAACCTGTCTCTTGTTGGAGAGGGGCATCTATAACCTCAGGAGCCCCCTCTAAATCCATTCACCCCACTGGAGCACCTTGTCCCTCGCTGTGTGTCCCTCCTTTTTAACATTTTTGAAGATATTGTGGGGATTCACTCACCCGGGGACTCCTCCCCGAGTGCCGGGTTCAGAAGCACTGAAACTACAACCCACATTCAGAAAGATCTGCTGTGTCTAGGAGGAGCCTGTTAAATCAGCACAGAAGGGGCTGCTTTGCCTTGGACTGTCAGCTCTGACTGGACAGGCTGTGGTTATCCATGTGACAAGTGTGGCTCCATCACTGTCTCCCAGCTATGGCTGTTCCTGAAATCATTTCTCCCAGCAAAGCCTGTTTGCACTGTTGTTACCAGGATCCTTCCTGGCTGCCAAGAGCCCTGGTTGGCACCTCTGGGATGGGGACATTGGACTGAACCCAGGCTGACAGTCAAAGCACCTGGATTTTGGTGCTCGTGCTGGCTGTAGGCAAAGACACCAAGTCTGTCTGTCTGCACAGCGGTGATAATGATGACACTTCCCTGTCTGATGGGTAAATGAAGGCACAGAGGGAATAAGTCACCTGTGTAAGAGCACAAATGAAGCTTCCTCCTCACCTAAATACCCTACAGCAACTGTGCTTTTCCCTGTGCTCTTCTCCATGAGTTCTGTGCCTGCCATACAGCCTCACTTACTGCTTATTCCGAGATGTCTGCTGCACCCAAGTCCTTCCCCGGAGATTACATTCCTCAGACATTTGTCAGCTCTTCTGCTGTGCTCTGGCATTCCTGCCACAGCACACATGGCTTTGGACCAGCTGGAAGTTTTGGACCACACATAGCATTGGCCTCAAAGTGGTAAATTACCGCCTGGGATCAAGAACCCTGTTAATTAGCAAGGTAATTTGGCAAGGGAGCCAAACAGCTCTGCTCCAAGAGAATCTGGGATGCTACAACAGTGTCTATGGAGCACATTGTCCCTGAGCAATGAGTTGCTGAGCCCTGGTCCCTGGCAGCTCACGGGCAGGCATGAAGATACTTTAGCATCTCCCTGACACTTGTGATGTGGAGCTCCCAGAGGGAAAGGACCCTGTTAGGAAAAAAGGGCCAGAGAAAGAAAGGAGAGATGTTATATTGGTGTAAAACAAGATTATATTGAAACTAACTGTTCCTGTCTGAGGCAAGCCAGGTATGAGGCATCTTTAAATGGCTGTCGCTGTCCATCTGTAGCAGAGACTGTCTTGCTTTGATGATTTCACTAGAAAAATCACACTCTTGACTGAAATAGAGAAACCTGAACAAGACTTGTGTGTGGGACGGATCTCCCAGACAGCGCTCTGCCAGCTCAGCCCTACGTCCTCTGCAGCGCAAGAGCACAGACTGTAACTAATTGTGGGAAGGTTTCGGCTCAAAAGCTAATGTGAGACAGGCCTGAATTACCAGTAGTGCAGACACAGAGGCACAGAGAGCAAAACCATCTGGAGTTCCTGGGAAAAGCATCAGCTCGCAGCGTGCTGATGGGGCAGAAATGACTCTTCATTCCCTTATATGAGGAATCATGATACAAACAGGGCTGGGGGAGGCCAGGGTAAATCCGAGTGACTTCAGAACCATCTGCCCTGCTCCTAAGCTATGCAGACTTCTTGCTAGTCTGTATGTTTGAGGGAATTCAGTGCTTTTTATGGAGCTCAGAGACACAGCCTTCCAACTGTCCAGACCCCGCCATGGTCCAGACATACCAGCTACTTAAAAACAAGTTCTCCATGGCCAAGGTGTTTCTCCTTGGCATGTTTTGATATCCCTTGCCAGGAGCAGAGGCTCCTGCACGGCGTGTTCCTGACTAGCAGTTTGAACCTGGTAGTTTGTTTTGATTCAAACTGGGGGGAAAAAAAATCAAAACAGCCAGGAACTGGGGCTGGGAAGTTGGGGAGGAGAGGGCAGGGAAGGAAGCTGCCAGGAAGGAGAGGAAAGAGGCTGATTGGAAAGTCACCGGATTGGGAGTGAGATCAGACCAGCCACTCCCTGGGGCTGCAGGGAAACCTTCACCAGTCTGACCGTTTCACTCGGGGATATTTGAAAAGATAAACCAAAAACAAACAAAAGAAAAAAAAATAGGAAGAGGGGAATTCAAACGCTGCAGTGAATCATTCTGCAAATCCCAGCTCCAACAGGCAAAATTGCTTTTGCTTACACTGGCAGAAAGCTGGAAGACTGCTGACTTCCGACCCTGCTGCTTAAATCAGGGCAGGATTTGGCACAGGCGACTTTTAAAGCTGCCTGAAAATGCAATATCTCCCAGGAAGGCTTCCAGGGAGAAGGCTTTGTCCAGGCACTGGTTGGAGCCACCCCACACTGCCCAGTGCCATTCCCAGCCTGGATGGAGCCACTTGGGGAGGTTGAACTGGGCTAGACCTGCTTTTGGGAGGCACAGGGCTCCTTTCCAGAGAAACACCCTGGCCACCCACACCCCAAAACCCCCCTGCAAAGCAATGACAGCTCTGCCACTCTCGAGGAGGAAGAGCCTCTGGTGATGTAATGAAAACTCCCCTTGGTAATTCAGAGAGTGAAAGCTCCGGGTGGCTGCTGGGAAGGGATTGTGAAACTCATTCTGGGAGTATTTGCTGGGAGGAACTGGGGTGTGCCAGGCTGGGAATATCGCTGTGGTGGGGACACTGGCAGCAGGCACAGCAGCTTGGGTTTGCAGCCGATAAAATAGAAACTCCAGCTCCTACCACATCCCCTTTGCCCAGCCCCTCCGCCTTCCTGGTTACCCAAATATCACAGGTATGGTAAATACCTGTTGCTCTCATCCCTGTCCTGCAGGACACAGGGGATGTTGAAACAGCTATTTCAGGACAAGATTCAATCTGCCTGAAACCCCTGGGTCATTCAGGCACTGAAGTGTGAACCCCTCCCGGCACAGACTGTTTTCTCTAGAAGTACTTGGGTCTCCTCGGGGTTTCCCACTTATCACAGGTGGGGATGGAGGTTTACTCATGGGGCACAGGCTGTGTTGCAGAGCTGATAGAGTTTAGAGAAGATCCACCTCATGTCACTGCTTTCTGGAATAGCCACAGGCACAATGGAATGCGGGAAGGAGTGGAACAGCTTTACACCAGGAATTCTTCCTTGTTTTCAGACAGGGGCGCTCAGGATTGACTCAGCTTTGGCTTCGCTGGGCAGGCTGAGACCTTTGGCCCTGCTGGGGTGGGACAGCCGGGGCTGTTAAAGGTGCATCAGGATTCCCCAGTGCTGAAATGCAGCTGGCAGTTTCAAGGGTCTCTCTGCAGAGAACCCACCACAAGGCACAGCCAGGTATGTGCTCTGACACCTGAGGTGCTGTCCTCACAGCGTTCAGGGAAGGTGACAGGGAACAGGGACAGGCAGATCCAAGTAGCACAGAGGTATTAAAAACCTCTCAGAGATGCAGTGCAGAGTCTCTTCTTGGCTTCCTGCCCTGAAGAGTCGTGCCAGGAGGATGTGGGCTTCCTTTCTCCTCTTTTGGGGGTCCCAGCTCTGCCGTGTGCAGAGCAGGGATGTCAGTCTTGGTCTGTCTGAGGGGTTCAGCACAGCTTAACCCTGAGAGCCTTGAGGGACACTGTGCATTCATGGGGAGCAGCTGTGGATGCAAGAACTGAAGCTCATTGGGGTCATTTTCTGCCAGGGCCCCAGGGAAACACTGGGTTGTAATGACATGCACTGGGATCGTTTGTCAGATGGAGATGTCATTAAGGGCCCTCATGTCTCTCCAGGGAAGACACCAGTGGCTGGGGAGGGCTCTCCCAGTGTGCACATTGCTGGGTCTATCTAGTTAGTTCATGTTCTGTTTGCCTCTCATGGTCCCCTGAGATGTGTTCAGGGAAGGAAAAGATGATTCTGCTTGACTCCCCTTTTCTCTGTTGGACATAACAAGGACTGACATTCTTTTAAGTGAAGAGGAAAAGGCAGGAGATGGGAGCCTTGGGATCACAAATGCGAGGCTCTTCCGAGACGATTTGCTCTCATTTAGTCTGTGGTTACACCTCCCCTCCCCTCCATCTCCCCATCCCACTCTGCTCCCTCCTAACACCCACACGCACAGCAATCTTCCACTCCCTGCTGTGACTTTCCGGGGAAGATGCTGTCATGTGAAATCCTGGGAGGGAGTTACCACATGGAGCTCTCCGAGAGCACCGTCCCTTGCAGAGCAGACCTGCAGACGGAGGAACGCTGTGCTCCCCCTCCTTGAAATCCTGAGCGCTCTCATGGAGGAGCTGGGGGGAGCGGGGAATCATCTTGTAAGCCTGGGAGCCGCCTACACACATGGCAAGGCTTGTCAGCAGCTGATAAAAGAGGTGGGAGGTGGGGAAATTTTGAGGGGGAAGAATGTGGAGGCTCTCATGCCCACATAGCTGCCCATCCTGTCTCCACCAGGGCTCCAGCAGCCAGGATGGCCATGGGCTTGGCCCCGTCAGTGACACGCATGCACTGGGAAGAGACCCCAAATAGGGACTCAGATAACTACTCTCTACTTCAGCAATGACGTAAAGGTGTAGGGAGCAGTAAGCAATTACTTATAATAGTAATCTGACATGCTTTTTCCCTCTACAAAAGAGGTATTTCCTTTTGTAATAAAAGCACAGGCTGTTCTGAGTTCTTTATACACCTGCACACTCACAGCTTTGGGGATGGAAGTGACAATGATCCCCGCTCTCCAGTCACTTACTGGTGACCTGCTAGCCTTAATGATGGGGGATTTATAACTGAGAAGGTTTAGCACAGTAGGGTGCTGCCATCAGGAAAGGGCTGCTCTGATCCCCAAGGTACGAGAAAGCAGCCAGACTCCCTCCTCACCAGCGTTGTTAAACAGGCAATTATGTGTTTGGTGTTGGCATAAACACAGGCAAATTAGTCACTGGAGAAAACCCCAGTGCCTGTGATGGCTGGCTATGGGAGAAGGTGGTGGTGACAAACACCTGTGACAGGAGAAGGCACCTGCCTGTCCTGGGCACAGGTGCCACCAGCAAGAGCCACAGAGATGGCAGGGCAGGAAGCCAGCACTGGCTCTGGGGTATCTCCCCAAGGGCAGATGTTTTTCAGGGTGCTCAACATCTTGCACGACCTGAGCAAACCGGGCCACAGCAGAGGCAGCAAGAATCAAGGTGAAATCTTCAGGAGGACCATTCATGGAGGGCTGGGGAAGGGCTTGTTCTGCTCTTCAGAGAGCAGATGCAGAAGCCAGAGCTCTGCAAGGAGAACAGAGTGAGGCACTGGCCTGGTTTCCAGGAAAGGAGAACAGTGTGTCACAGAGAAAGCATTGAAAAGACCTGAGGCTTCTGCCTCAGCTTTCTGACTTACTCCTGCAGACATGTGGGTGTTTGGGAGTTCAAAAGGCTGAACTGGAGGCTGTCCTGCAGCTGGCAGAGGACAGGAAGCTGTGGGCTTCTCCAGAGCTGCTGGAGCATAGACCACAGTGTTCTTGTCTCTGCTGGAGATCCCTGCTCAGCTCAGCATCTCTCCCTCCAGCGCTGACCTTTGCAGTGGGAGTGTGGGAATCTAAGCTGGATGGGAAGACTTGGTACAAGGCACTAGCTCAAGTGCCCAGACCCCCCAGAAGACACTGGGAGCCCTTCAGCAGCATCTCAAAATCTCACAGGATCTCTGACATCCTTTCCAGCCAGTGCATCCCACAGCACAGGTAGGGCTGGGCACACCACGTTTCCTCCAGCCAACCCACCCATTTCCTATTTTCTGCAAACATGACAACTAGTGAGTTAATCCTGCAGGCCATAAACTAAGCTGTATTAGCAGACACCATCTGTCCTTTTTCATTTGCTGATGCACGACCTATTTTGCTGTGTAGTGGAGCAGGCACTGCAGTTTCAGGGCTTGCATGTTGCAGTGTCCCTGTTGCCAGGGTATAATCCACTGCTCGCAGTGACCTGCTAATGGGAGAAAGCTCCAGTGAACTGAGCACCAGTGGGACCTGCTGTCGTGGGCAGGTGGTGGCTGAAGCCTGTCCCTGTGGCTGCTTGGCCTCAGAGGAGGTTTGAGCTTCAATTCCACAAAGCACCAGTTAATTCTTGGGAAAGGAAATGAGAGGTCTCAGCAGAGCTTCCAAGGACAAGAGCACGACTGCCCTCAGCAGGGTCTCACCTTACCTGAAGCTCCTTCAGCAATGACCAGGGGAAGGACACTGTGAAGTAATAACCTCTTAGAGCCACCACCCAACTTTCACAGCCCTGGGGCTGGGGACACAGAAAGCAAAATAAAAGTGAAAGGGACTTTTTACTTTGGCAAGGGAAGAGACACATCCACACTCCCTCACTTGCCAGGAGGTCGTGGAGAGACCTGAATTATTCAGGTCTCTTTGGGATCATCTGTGAGAATAGGAGAATAGGGCCCCTGCTGTCTCCTCCTGAGGGTGCACGTGTGGTCCTTCTTTCCCTGAGGAGCAACCCTTCACTTTGTCTCAGAGGCAAAGTTTCCAAAACACAGCCTTGGCACCTCCAGAAGTGCCATAACACAGGGATCATTCTCACACCAAAGTGGGGTTCATGGGAACAGGCTGTGTGGTGAGCTCAGCACTCCAGCCACCCTGCTCTGGCCTGGGCTAATTCATGTGTGGTACAGAGCTGAGCAGTGGCAATCCCACCAGGACAGGGGAAGACAAGAAGAGAATTCTTCCTTTACCCTTCTAAGGGGATCTGGTCATGTCTTGGAGCAGTCTGGTGACCCTTGTCTGGGTACAGAAGTACAGACATTATGAAAGGTCATAAAACCATCAGGATTTTTCCAAACCCGTTATCATTAGTTGACTTAACCAGCTCTTGAAGCAATTCCAAAGGTTAGTGCCTTACTGCAAGAAGCCTTCTGAATTTACCAACTTTTAATTTAACTCAGTGCAGGTGGCAGAATTTTCCTTTGAATTCTGAAACAAAGAGCCAGGAAATTCTGTTGTTTGCTGTAAGGAACCAGGGAGGGAGCTGAGCACAGGGACTGGATAATAACACACTCATGTGTTACTGAGAACCAGGATGGTCACTGCTCACTGACCTCTGCCTGGGCTCCCAAAATCAGCTGGGGAATTTTCAGCTTCCTGTCTCACTGCACAAAAGCAGAAGAGAGAGTGGAAGGGTTTATTCAGACTGACCCTGGCCTTAGCCAGACCACTTCTTTCTGAGTTAGCTCAGTTGCAGCCCTTGGGTTTTCTGAGGAACTCTCAAGTTGCTGGGTAGGATGTGGCCCAAATTCAGACACTTCTGTGCCATCAGTGTTCTCTGAGTAGCCAGTGCTGCTGCCACAAGGCCAGTGCCAGAGAGCTGGCCTGGAGTCATTCCTTTTTCCTGCTAGTCCTGTTCTTTTCTCTTAGGGACTGGCTTAATCTCTGAATCCTCAGATTTCCCACCCTGCTGCAGCCAGAATTAGTGATTACTCCTGCACAGTCTCACTGCCTACAGAGATGTTTGACCCTGTTAAGCTCTATAGCCACAGATTCCAGGAGCAACAAGCCCTGCTCTCTCCTTCCTTCCTTCTCCAAGCTTTGCCCAGTGCTCCCTTTTTGTGGACACTCACTTGGCCTCTCTGTCAGACGTGACAAGAAATAATGACTTTTCACAACATGCCCTGATGTTCCTACTGTTCTCCTGGCAAGGTGTAATGTCCATCCTGCACTGGCAAGAGGATAGATGGTGTCAAGATCTCTGTGCTAGCAATAGACTGACAGTTTGGGGTGTAAATCCCCACAGCAGGACTGACACCAACCTTTTTTCTTTCTTTCTTTGTGCTTTGGGAAGAGAACTGACTCAGGAATTATATTGATCTGAGTCCAAGAACAAACAGCCTCTCCTGTGTCATGTGAAGAAGAGGAGCAGGGAAGGGCAGTGCTTTGCCAAGACTAGAACATACCCAGATCTGAGTACTGTCAGGAGCTGGGAAGAGGAAGAAAGAGCCCATGTGGTCAGCCCTGGAAAGGGCAGTTCCTGCCGAGAACTGGCTGGGGAACATTCCCATTTTCATAACCAGCAACAGCTGTCAAAAGGGGAAAGAAAAGTGATTCTGGACGCTGCCAGCACCACCTCTCATCTGCAGTCGGGACAGGAGAGCAGAGAGCTCCCAGCACAGCCCTCTGGCCTCGCAGCAAGGAAAACTTGTGTCATTTTCCAGAGGGCTGAGCCAGCACTAACCAGGTGGGAAATTCTGAACATGTGCTTGATCAGGGTTCCCTTGTCTCAGCTGAGATCTTTCCCCAGCCCAGTGCCTGGCTGCTGATTCAGTCCAGGGCTGCTCCCCCTGTGCTTTGCTCTCTCCACAGCAGGACAAAGTGGGCAAAGGGAGTGGGGAACTGTAGTTTGGTGTGTCCTTCATTCCTCGGCCATCATGGAAAGGCAAATGGGTTTTGTTCTGCTGGGGTTTGCTGTTGAGCCACCCCTTCTTTCCCCCAGCCTGATGCCATGACCACAAGTCCATTCTCTCTGACGTCTCTTCAAGCAGAGCCCACCTTTACCACAGCCAGGAAATTCCTTTTCTCCCTCCCTCCTCTCCCTCACCCCTTCACCACCATGAGAAACCCTCTTCCTTCTCTGAGGCTTGTCATATGTGGGTTGTCTTAGCCAGTGTTTGAGCAAATTACCCCCTGTGCTGCCTGAGGCTGGGCTGTGCACAGCAGAAAATTGAGTAGGAGGTTTCTGGGGCGATCAGTGAGCACTGAGACCTCAAATGCTTCTCTGAAATCAGGCCCTGCTGCTGCTCCAGAGCATCCTTCCAACAGAGAGGCAGAAGCTGTGACCGCCTCTCGTCTGCCCAGCCTGGCCATCCCTGATCCAGGCTGCCATCCCAGTTCCCCCAAGCAGCAGGGAAACTCCAGTGCCCGACACTGAAACAGCAGGAGCTGCCAAGAGCCTCTGAGTTCCAGGATCCCTCCCCAGCTTAGCCCTGCAGTCTCTCAGGGGGAACTGTGAGCAAAACCAGTCCTATTGAACCAAAGCAGAGGCATCCTGGCTTTACACAGCCTCCCTCTGCCTTTCCCTGCTCCCTTGGCATCATTAATTCTTGGGGAAAAGCCTCTCAGGGCACCGCCGACTCCTGCACTTCCCACTGTACGTGCAGCTCAGCCACAGCACCATGCAGGGGTTCACGTAGCTCTGGGTCCTGCTCCAGCTATTCCCACCCACTTTCCTTGGATCCCCTGCAGGATTCACAGCCCAGCACCCAGGGGTGCTGCCTATCCCCAGACCAGCGCTCCCAGCATGGGATGAGCAGCAAAATTGCAGCTGGAAAACCTGGCAGTGGCCGTGGAGCAGAGCCCTGTCCCTGGGCTGAGACCCAAGAATGCCTCTTTCCCATCAGACACGCCAAGGCTTTGAGCTCTGCCAAACCCCAGTGTTTGTTCCTGCATTTGGCAAGCGAGGGATGGCAACAAAAGCATGTGCGAGGCAGGAGGAGTTCAGTGAAGGAGGGAAGTGGGTTTCTCTTGGGTCTCAGTGACCTTTTCTGGTTTGGAAAAGAGAGATGTGCTGAGATGCTAACAATGCACAGCAAGGCTGTCTCCACTGCCTCAGCAGCAGCAGAACAAACCCCGTGGCCTCCTTCAGTCACAGGAAACTGGAGCCCAGAGCCACAGCCCAGCCTTTGGCTGCTGGGCTGGAACCACTGGAAATCCAGCTCCAGGGAGTCGGTGCCTTTGCCTGTTTGCAAGGAAAATTTATGTGCAGTCATGGAGCCTTTCTATGGGCACCTTGTCTTCCAGCCCTGGTTCTCTGGGATACAGCTCCTGCTGTGTGATGGGAACAGTTTTAATTCGTCTGGCAGGGGCTGAGCCAAGTTCTCTTGGAGCCCACGGACTGGGAGTTACATTGGCAATGCCCTTGGCCACGAGGATCCCATTGACTCTCCTCACCTCCCTCCTTAGAGAAACAAGCACAGAGAAGGAGCTGTTGGAGCAGAGCCAAGAGAAGGGCTGAGGCTGAAGAGTCCAATGAATTCAGCAGTTTCTCTGTGTGCTTCCAGCCTTTCTCGCTCAACCTCAGAGAGGAAAAATGATGCTGGCAGGAGGAAAGAAAATGAATGGGGTTCTGTGCAGGTAGATCAGGAATGCACCTAAATCCTCCCAGAGCTGCGAGTCAGGGGCAGGTTTATAGCAAAGATAGAAGAGCTGATTTGGAAAGCTGATTTGGCCAAAGGGGTAATATTTCTGTTGGGAACCAGAGAATTATTGATTACTCAAGTAACCTCAACTGTTAAACAAACAGCTACCTCAGCAGAGAGAAATTCCAGCCTGGGTTTAGGGAGGGGATCGAGGGGACTCCAGGGCGGCCCAGGCAGAAGTGGGAGTGTGTGTTCCCACTCTCCTTGACTCAGCTGCTGCCCCACCTGCTCCCAGTGGTACCAGATAAGGAGTGAAAACAAACACAAGGTAGGCGCCTGTGAGTGCCCCTGCCACAGGAATGGGAAAACATTCACTGCAGTGGAGTCATGGCCAAGATAGACTGGGGAATAGGAAGGATTCAAATGTCTCACAGGACCTGGCTGAGCTCCCAGGGCCTTCTCTGGACACTGGTACAAGGGCAGCTCCTCCTGGTGCTCCAGGTCTCTGCAGAGGCTCAAAGTTCCATAGCTCTTTTCCCAGGAGGGAGCACAAGTTCCCATTTATTGTATTTCTGTATTATTGTGTATCTGGCAGTGACAGCCCGTGATAGGGATCAAATGCACAGGTAACAGAACATGACCACAGAACAGAGTCACACGAAGGCACTGGGAGCATGTCAGAGCCTCAGCTGCTGCAGCTGATGTGCAGATGCCAGGCTATGTAATATTCACATGATCATCCCTTTTGCAGTGTAGGCAAATATGGGGGAAAGCAAGGAGAGCCAGCTGAGCCATGGAGAAGGTCAAGGACTGGGAGGGTGGGAGGGTTGACTTGGCCTTTCTGCTTGTAGGAGGTTCTGGTGCCATTTCCCCACTAAATTTTGAATAACCTTGAAAAAAACAAATCAAGTTGAAACATGACTTTGAAAGCAGTCCCACTGCTGGTCATGCAGAACTGCAACCTCGGGGACTGAAACTGCAGAACAGCAGCGTTGACTCCTCCCTGCCCCCTTCCCAAAGTGGCCCTGGGATCCTGGCTCTGGCCCTGCCCAGCGAGGTCCCACTTGGAATGGCAAGCCCTGTCCCGAGCTGGCTCCCTCCCAGCACAGCTGCCCCGTGTGGTGCTGAGGGCTGGCATGGAGCAGCTGATGTGTGCTCTGCTCCCTGCCTGCCCATGCCAGAGGCACAGAGCACAGCTGGCCACAGAGCCCCCGGGGTGACAGCACTGCCTGTCACCCTCCATGCCTGGGGCTCTGACCCCTTGTTCCCACAGAAGCCCCACAGAGCAGCACAGGCTGGTGCTGTTTGCAGTTTCCATCCCATAAACAGCGCTGTGGCCACTTGGGCCACTCCCAAATGCTCCCTACAGACCCGGCATCTGCGCCTTCATGGGCAAGGGCCGTGCATCACACAGCAATTGCTTCCCTAATTAAAGCATATTTATGCTCGTTACTGCAATTCTGCTCTCTCACATACTCTCCAGCATTCCTGGCTGCATTTCTCCGTGGCCCCACTGCTGCCCCCAGCCCTTTAAATGGCTCGGAAAATGTGATATTTCAACAGAATGGTCGTGACAGGAGCATTGGCCTCTTCTTGTTCTTGGATTTAAAACAAGGTTTTTACTTTGTGCCTCTTCCATCTCCACCCTTGTACTGGTTTCTGATACCCACAGGGGTTACCAGCCCTGGGCTTTTGGCCCCAAATGTACTTTCCTCAGTCAGATGCACACTGAGGATCCTGACAGGCCGAAATCAGATTAGCACAGATGAGTGGGTGCTAACAAACTCACTTTCTAGTTTGCTAACGCTGCCTGTAGGTGTAGAGCCCCTGCATCCCGTGGAACCAGAGCTGTGAACCCACCAGCTTTCTCAAGCGTTAAGGGATGAGCCCAGCTCTTGGATTAGGGAGAAAGATGACATTTCCCCCAAGGGAGGGGGGCAGGCACTGCTGGGCTGCTGAGGGCACAGAGGTGACTGTCACCCCTGCTCCCTCTGCAAGCAGATCGGATCCCGTTATGCAACCGTTGTGCTAAAAGGCAACACGACAGCCAGAGAGGTCTCAAGGACTTTGTTATTTTGCCTTCCAGGTCTGCAGACCCCCAGGATCCACATCCAGAGAGCTCCCGGCAGTGACCACGCTCCTGGTTGCCTTCCCCAGAACTATTGCTTGCTGCCCAGGTAGGGTAAGTTGCTGAGGCTGCTGGGGATGTGCAGTTTAGGATTCCCACCCCAAACGTGCTGCTGGGATCGATCCCAGCGCTCCAGCTCTGTTACAGCCTCCTCTAAGATAGATGTAGCTCAGGGGACAAGGTGTCCAAACTTCTGATTCATTTCATCAACGATTTGTGCTCTAATCCCTGGGGAGAACTCTGCTTCCCGTCTCCAGAGAGGGACCAGAGCTGCTTCCCAGCCCTTTCAGCCTGTTCTGGAGGCGTGGGTACTCCTGGCTCTTCCCAGCACAGTGCCAGTGACACGCACTGGTATCCTGGGGGGAAGCATTTGCACCAGTTTCTGCACCAGCCAGCCACTGACCTGCTCTCGCTGTCCAGGAGCCAAGCCCTGCTGTGCCAGGCTGTTCGGGCATTGTGTAATGTTCCTGCTGCCCAGGAGCCCTCCCGCAGCACAGCCCCCAGCGCGATGCCGAGGCAGGCGCTGGTCCTGCAGCCGCTGCTGGAGCCCACCGTGTCCCGCTGCCCCCGAGCATCCCTTACCTGTGCCCGGAGCCCACTCCCGGCGCAGCGCTCTCCCCTCCGCAGTCTCCCCGCTCTCCCTTTCCCACTCCCCTTCCCTCTGCACCACCTCCCTGCGTGATGTCAGCGCAGCCCGGCCCCCGCAGCCTCCCCAGCGCACCCATCGCATCCCATCCCACTGATGCTCTCCCTGCCCAGCGGTTGCCACAGCGACAGGAGGGGGAATCCCATCCTCTGGTCCTCCACCTCCCAGGGCCTCGCTTGGTATCACCCACTGCAGCTCTCCCCAAAGAGACCGCGGGAAGGACAGGGGGACAGCAGCAGGGAATGGCCAGAGATGGCCCTGGGGAAGCCGTGGCTCAATTCACCTGGAAGGGAAGGGAGAGCAGAGGCACTCAGGGAGGCAGGCTCAGAGCAAACACCTTACCCACAGTTCCACCCGTGCCCCCTGAGCTCTTCCCACCTTCCCACCCGCTCCATTCGCTGCTCCCAAGCAGCAGCTCTTTGTTCCTCAGCCCCACGTGCTCTCTCCATCAGGCACAAACTCCCCCCAGACCAGGATCTGTGCTACTCGCCCGCAGCAGAAATCTCTGCAGTGCCTCCTCCTCCTCCCAGGTCAAGGTCAGAGATCAGGTAACGATCAGAAACTCAAGACCAGCTCCAGACCAGACCATCAGGAGTCAGTGGCTCATTACTACTAACCACAAAGCCACAGTGAAAGGTTTGTCTGCAATCCCTGTCGCCGATGGTTTCATTGGGAAGGGAGAAGGGCAGATACATTTTTAGGTCTGCAGCACATTTTTAATGGAAAGAGATGGCCCAAGGCTTTCATCCCTCCCCCCATCCAAGATACTGCTTCTTTTCAGCAGAAATATTGCTGCATTAGAGAACAGGTCACTTCCTCTATCACTGAGAATTCAGTGTCCTATTTGATGCTGGTCCTTGTGCTATAAATAGGAATTTTCCCCTTTTATAGTTGCTGAATAATTGTGTGTATGAAATATGAACACAGTTTTCAAAAGAGTGCCTGATAAGCAGCTTGCTGGAACGAAATGGTTGAGCAGAAGGAATTTACAGCACCTGCAGAGCATCGTGTGCTGTGGAAAACATTCAAGGTCAGCATGAGACAGACAGGTCACAGCACAGATCCAACTCCAGAGGATGTAGGAATGAGCCAACAGCCTCCCAATAATCCATTTCACGCTCCACACTCAGGTAAGGATCAAATGGATGCAGCTCAGCTCAGAGGAGCCAAGACTTCTCCATCCCACAGACCAGAAAGCCAGGAGGAGCAGGCAGAACAGGTTTTTAAAACAGCAGGCAGGGAGTAGAGGACACAATCCCAAACAAGGAAGAGCATAGTTTAACATCTACCATCAAAAGAAACAGGGGAAGAACACCACAAACACCAGAGAGGCACAAGCTTGGCTTCAAAAGAGGGAGGACGGTAATGGGAGGTACAGAGAGGTAATAAAGACACCTGAGCACAGAGACTGAATGGCGGAGGAGCAGGAGAGCCCCATTAAGCTGGAAAACCAGTAATTTCTGGAGGAAATGGGCATATGCAGCCCAACCCCTCCTGGTGCTGGGCCACAGTGCCTAAACCAAAGCCCTGAACACAAGCAGGGTTGCAAGAGCTGTGGATAAACAACTCTCCTTCAGCACATCAAGAACAGCCCCCCCTGGAATGCCTCAGAGGGTCAGGGTCCCAGTGGAGGCAGGAGAAAGGGAGGCCAGGAAATGCTCTCATTCCCTGCAACTGGACAGATTTCTCCCTGTGAATTTAGAGAGAGGCACTGGTGGAATAAGGGACGCAAGGTCTGAAAGGCAGAAAGCAAATGAGCAGAAACAGAAGCCACAATATGCGGCTTCCAGTTGCTGCAGGAAGAGAGAAGTAAATAACATCAGCTCCTCCACACACTGGAGATGCAAAAGGAGGAGGAAAAAAGGAATTACACCAGTTAAAATACCTGCAAGACGCTCTGGACAGAAAAAGAGAATACTTGGGGGATCAGTGCTTTCAGAGTCACACGTGAACAGGAAGGAGAACCAGCAAAAGACACCATTGCTATGGTGATCTAAAGCATTGGACACACTCAGCAAGGAAAAGAGATAAAAGGAATTACAAGCCACATTTTCAGCTGCACAGAACATCCTTGAGATAGGATCAGGCCCCAAATCCACCCAGCAGAATTGTTAGTTGATGCTGTCATCTGCCTCCTCATCCTCCATGCTGTCTGCAGGTCAAAGAGGACACAGCACCAGATACAAATGTAAAGGGGTTATTTTATTATTGATTCAGAGGTTAGACAAGGCACCATTTGATCTAAAAAGAAATGCAAAAAAAACCCCAATTATTTTTGCAGGCAATTAAGAAAGTCTCTTTTGCATTTCTTCAGCATTGTGTGAATTCCAGCTTGGTCATGATCACAGAAAAGCCACCCCATTCCCAGTAAGGCAGGTTTGGACTAGAGCCACGGCCCCTCTGTTGAGCAGCAGAGAATCCTTGAGAAGTCTCTATGCCAGGGTTTAGGAATGCAGCAGAACAAGAAAAACAAAACTTCCAGGAAAAGACCATGGCATCTCTTTTTCCTTTCCATTTCAGACATGATGCATCATTTGTTCCTTTTGGTCATCGCTGACAGGAGGCAACTTTAGAAAAATCACAGCAAACCTTTCAGTGGTCTCAGAGTACCAAGAGCCCATAAGACAAGCCCTGAAAGTGCTGGAGAAGCCTGGAATAGCACTTAACCCTACCCTCCAACGGGTCAAGGGCCTGCAGCTGATCACTGAGAGATGTTTCACTCGTTTTGCCTCCCCAAACATGATTTCTAAGGAGGCAACCTCTTCTTCACAATGATTCTGCCGAATAATAAAACCAACCAAGACCCAACCAAATCAGCCCCCAAACCCCTTGTTTACCACTTCCTTGCCCCCCCTCCCATCAGCCATACCCCCCC
>JAWWEE010000058.1:4543797-4571045 GCA_035221455.1 Xenops minutus
TTCGCCAGACCCCCCCCCCCCCAGCTGCCCGCCCTGCACCCAAGGGAGGGCTGCAATGGGTGATGTAGTAGAGTGTGCAGCGTTTGGTGGTGTCTCATCTGGTTCACGGAGTCACTCAGCTGGAATAAATGGGAACAAAGAAAAAAAAATATTTAGGGGGAAAAAAAAAGCAAACAAAATGAAGCATGGTTCATGGCAGAAAAAGGCTGGTGAGCTGGATGCAAAGTGAGCACAAAGGAGGAAAGGAATGGAGAGTGGAGGAACATCTTGTTCTTGCTGTAGAGTAAAACTCCGACCAAACCCAGGAATGCCAAGTGGCTGGGAACCCTTCCCTGTTATTATGGCAGTGTGGAGAGGGCTGCAGCTCTCTTTGACTCTCTAAAGATAAAAGCTGCTTCTACTCAGAACTTCTTTACGGCCACTGAGATGCCAGGGCAGCTCTAACACACTTTGCCCCTCCCTGGAGCACAGCAATCCCATCCCAAAGGCTATCCCGACCTCCCAGCGCGCCAACACGTGTTGTGTCGGGGCTGCCCTTCCACAGGAAAGCCAGAGACGAAGCAAGGGCCATCTGGGAATCCCAGAGGACCACAGGCTGCTGACAAAACCAGCCCTGTTTACTTCCAAGCCCTTTCTCCCCAGTCATGTGCTTTCAAGAGAAACAAGTGAACTGCTTTCGGTTCCCCAGTGTTATTTCCAATTTGCTGGAAGGGAAGAGGTGGTTTTCCTGGAAAGGATGTATGAGGACAGAAAGGGATTTTCAGACAAAAGAGAAATTATCAAGAAAAAGAGCAAGGGATTCCTGAGGATTAAGCATCTGGTCTGGACACAGAGCCCACAACAGCTCAGTGTACAGGAGGGAGATGGGCCATTTCCTCTGGAAAGGAGGGTACTCAGTAACAATCAGCAAATACACATGGAGGGCCAAAGGACAAAGTTTCACCCGAGCCAATCTATATTTACAGCGTGGTCCTCTAGGAAGGGCTGGAATCCCTCATGGACAAAGGTCAGTGCCAGCCCTGCAGTGTCACCAGCAGCACAGTGGCCCTGAGAAGACCAGGCACTACTACAGTGTCCTCAAACAGAGCCTGACAGAGCCGTAGGATTAGCTCAAGAAACAGGAACATTTCCATGAGCTCATAATGAAGGTCGTTAGCCCAAGGGCACATGGAGCCAGTAGTTAATAACACTGTCTCTCCAGCCTTGAGAAATCATTTGTTTTGCAATAAGGCTTTATTATATTTAGACTTTGGGATCAGGAGAAGCTCAACACATCTTCATCTCCTCGGTCAAAACCAAGGCAAGAGTGATGAGATAAAACCAAAGTCCTTTTCTTATCCTCAGGAGATCCCAGCCTGCCACACAGTGGCTGTTAGACTCTGACCACGTTGTTAAAAAAGAGCAAGAAGCAGCTCAATCATTTGCTATATTAGGGCCCACAAATGACAAGAAGTTGAACCCCACTTCCTGCCCCCCAAGTCCCATCAGCACAGGATGACAGGCTCAGGTAACCTGCCATCCCACAGGGAATAAACACATAAAAGAGAACACGTTGTCACCCCACCCCGAGCAGCAGACAAGTTGTCCCTCCCATGGTTGTCCCCCCAGCGACACACAGAGCAATCCCACATTTCATTCCTGCAGCTTCACAACACCTGGGAAAATCCTTCCCCCTTTACTTAATCCTGACCTGCAACCTTCTCCTCGGCCCCAGTGGAGCAGCCAGGAGGAGCTGGAAGTACAGCTGATTCCAGGACGGTGCACCTCTAGGATGAAACGAAACCTTGACCCAAAAGGGTGTAGATCCCACTTTTGGCAGCTGGAGCCTGGGCTCGCTGCGGCCTCTAGAGGCCAAAATCTCCGACACCCGCAGACAGACTGACGTTCACATATAGCGAGATAGAGACCGTTGACAGCTTGTTTAATTAGAGAATTAGCACAGCCCTGCCTTGGGCTGCATCACCTTGTTCCCTCCCTTTCTATCTACTCAGCTCTTTACCCTCCCTGGCCCCAGAGAGACAGGAGACAGAGAGACAGAGGGAGAGAGAGAAAAAGGAGAGCCCCGTCCTGGGACGGAGCCCTAAATGAACATAACCAGGTCTTTACATGTTGCTCTCGAGAAGGCTGCCAGGATGCTGGCAAACACCACGTCGGGAGACTGGGAGGCATCCACAGCCGTATGGATCCCTCTCTTGCTGTAGTAGGAGACCAGGGGAGAAGTCTGGCTGTGGTAGGACTTCAGGCGGGTTTTCAGGGCAGTTTCATTATCATCGGAGCGGCGGATCAGGGGCTCTCCAGTGACCTGGGAGAAGCAAGGGGACAGTCTCCAGCTTGCTGCAGCCTGGCACACTCCCCCCTTCTCTCCACAGCTACCACACTCCCTGCTCCCCTCGTCCAGGCCAGGCTAAATGCAGAGCTGCAGAGGCAACCCCCAGGTCTACGGGGGAGACAGAGAGAACCTGGGGCAGCCAGAACAAGTCCCAGGGCAGTCACTGAAGGCAGAGGGGTTCAGCATCGTGGTCCTTCCCCCACACACCACTCTAGGTAGGAGCCCTGAGAGCAGGCACCAGCTACAGTTGCTCCCCCACGTGGTAACCAGTCACAACCCACCGCAACTTGAGCTGTGGACAGAGTCCAACAAGTTCTGAGGCTGGCAGAGCCCGGGCCAGCTCTGCAGCACGGCCATGCCCTTCATCCATCCCTCCAGGCCTCGCTCCCCGCAGTGCCGTCGGCTCAGGCTGCCCAAGCAGTTCCCCACGCTCCCCAGAAAGCCAGGACAGAAGGTACAAGAGAAGGAAAGAAATGAGTTTTGTTCCAGGGAGACTGCAAAGCATCAGCTAAACCCAAAGCAAGGTAAGCTGTGGCCTTGGGAGCTCACATACATCGTCCTTCATGGGCTCTTTTGGGGGTCTGAACTCCTCGTGATACGAGCGGCCGCTTGCTGGGTGAATCAGCCTGAGAGAGAAAATAAGTGTCAGCAAAGCAGGACAAGGTCTCCTGAACCTGCCACTCATCAGCACAGAAACATCTGCAACAGCAAAATAATTTGCCTTCCACTTGTAAGAAAATTCTCTGTAGTTATTTCTGTACCAAGGGCCTCTTCAGTTTGGAAAAGCAGCTGCAGCAGGAGATGGAGAAAGGATTTTGACTTCCTGCTTTACTGGGGAAGGGGTCTGGCTCCTGGAGGTGGGAGGGTGATACAGTGCAACAGAAAACACATCTGACCTTAGTCAGGAAGTTCATTGGTGTGCAGTGTCCTGTGTAAGGAGCAATAACAGCTTCAGAGAAGGAAGGGTTAGAGTCTAGCTGGGGCACCAAGGATGCTAATTCCTATCAGCAATCCCCAATTTATAGGGCAAGGAAGGGGCTCTGCTCAAGGCTGGTCCAGCCATGGGAGAACAGGCGAGGGACTGCAGCAGAAATCTAATACAGACCAGCACCACAGCCAGCCCCAGGCACTGGGAGGACAACCTGGGATCTGAAATCAGGATGCTTTTCCACAGACTAGGAAACCCTGAGCTGTGCACTGAGCACTTAGGAGAGAAGCGTTACCGTCCAGTGATCCTCCGGATCAGCAGGGAGTCAGGGATGCTGAACTCAATGACCGAGTCGAGCTTCTCCCTCCTCTTCTCCAGGAGCTCATCCAGCTGCAAGAGCAAACACCCAGCTCAGAGGGGCCGAGGGCCCAGGGACCCCTGTCTGCAGGGAAGGAAGTGCCAGAGCAGTCCCTGAGCAGGACCTCACCTACCATCTCTGCCTGCTTCACTGTGCGTGGGAAGCCATCCAGCAGGAAGCCGTTCTTGCAGGGAGGGGAGTCGAGGTTGTTCTCAATCAGCTCCACCACCATCTCATCACTCACCTGCAGAGAGGGGAGATGCCCGTGGTGAGGAGGGACACCCTGGACTTACACAGAGCTGCTTCCAGAGCTGCTGCACACGGTAGGCCAGGGGCTGAACTCTATAATCCCTGTGGCTTCCTTCCAGCTCAGCATATTCCGTGATTCTATGATCCATGTCAGTGTCTGGGGTGCTTCAGGCCCTTCCTACAGCCATCCCTGATAGCAGAGGCAGCACCCACAGCACAAGGCACTGCTGTTAACAGGGTGAGAGCTGCATGTTCAGACCTGCTCAAATCAGGAAAGCACTCCTTGCCATGGGTGCCATGGGAAGCACTCCCTGCCATGATTGCCATGGGAAGCACTCCCTGCCATGATTGCCATGGGAAGCACTCCCTGCCACGGCTGTAACACCAGCATGTGGCCAACAAGACCTTTCACTCCAGGGATACTCCAGCCTGTCAGGGACTTGGACCAGTGCTGTAACTTTGCTGTTACAAAGGTTGCTGTATTTCAAGGCAGACTGTCAGCTCGAAGACAAACTCCTGAGATTTTTTTTTTAAACCAATTCACAGCAGAAAATATCGACATAACCTTGATTTCCTGTTACTTTGTACCTTCACCCACACATCCCCCTTGGGAGGCAGGAAGGGCAGAGCACACAAGTTGCTCATTGACTCCCATAAACCGTGTGTGAAGGTACAGGCCCAGGAGTTGCTGACACGCTCTGGCTTTGCTGGATAGTTTTTTCCCATCTAACAATCTCAGCATACCTCTGGGATTAGTGCCTTTTCCACACTGCAGCATTAACAGATGCTGCAGCCCCAACAATGGCTGTTTTTTTGGGAGCAGCTCTCCTCAGCAGCGCTGTTTTCTCCAGCACACACAGCTGGGACCCAGCAGGATTTGGGAACCAGGCTGTCACAACACACAAACAACAGCCCCACAGAGGGACGGGGGGGAAGTCTGGGTGAAGCAACAAGTCATTTCTGTGCTTTCCTGATTACACCCTTCAGAGAAACAGCTCCTGGGCACAAACCCACCCCAAGCTACTGTGCTCCCAGCTGAGTTATCACAGAGCCAGAGCACGCTGTAGGATGTCCCTGTGGAGCAGCCTGGAGCTGGCTGCCACACACACACACACATGTGGCAGATACCACCAGCCTCACCAGATAAGGTCCCTATCTTTCATAACCAGCTGGGTATTGCAGGCTCGGTGTTGCAATGAGCAAAAGCTGAGATAAGCCACGTCACTCTCTCCATCTGGGGCCTGCAGAGTCTCCCTGGGGTGTTCTGAGCCCGTGGCAGCCACAGAGATGCCCAAGATCTGCCCCACGCCAGGGCAAGTCACTGCAGTTTGTGGTCTCTCAAGTTCCCCCGAGATATTTCAGTCGCTTTAATAATTAGACTCTCAGAAAGTGAATGTCAGAGATTCTAACTCTCGCCTCTTGGGGATCCAAAGCATGTCTCTCACGCAGCACCTGCTGTAACTATCACAGCAACATCTTCAAGTCTATTTTCACCATGGCAAATGGCACTTATGCAAGAGCTGGGATGCAGATGAACCCTCTGAAGTGATACCTGGAGTCCAGGTTATCACGTGAAGAGAGACAGGAGCTGCAAAGCATGGCTGTAACACCCTGCAGCTCCAGGGGTACCCCTGCACCTCAACCAGTGTTCAGGAGCCAGAAAACAGCCAGCCAGACTTCACCCTGCGAGCACCAGGCACACAGGCTGCTGGCAAGCAAAGGGCAATCCTGAAGGGGAAAGATGTTTTTATAGGATGTTTCTCCTGCAGGATAATAGAAGCAAAACCCCCATCCTACCCCTGCCTTCACCCTGCAATCTGCCCTGCTACACTAATTAGTTTTGTCACTGACAATTCCGAACAGGAGGTGGATTTTGCCTGCTCTCACTCCCGGTGCCGCCAGCCCCGCTGCCCCCCCAGCACAGCGGCTGTGACCCACCAGCTTCCCAGCATCCATGGTCTCCTTGAGCCGCTTGCCCAGCTCGGAGCCCGAGGCCACCATGGCCCGCAGCATGTCGCCGGTAGCCAGGTGGCACACGCAGTAGGTCTCGGCGAGCTTCGGAGCCTGCGGGACAACACGGACAGCGGTGAGGCTGAGCTGGGGCTGCGACCCTCGCCCGATGGGACCCGGAACCAAGGGATCCGGGGCAAGGGGAGCCGGGACAAGGGATCTGGCACAAAGGGATCCGGGCCAAGGGGGACGGGGACAAGGGGATGCGCGACCAAGGGATCGGGGACCAAGGGGAGCCCGGACCAAGAGATGCGGGACAAGGGGATGCGGGACAAGGATCTTGCACAAAGGGATCCGGGCCAAGGGATCGGGGCCCAAGGGATCGGGGCCCAAGGGATCCAGGGCAAGGGGATCCGGGCCCAAGGGGACCCGGGCCAAGGGGATCCGGGCCAAAGGGCCCTGCCAGCGGGCCCGGGGGCGGCACACGGGGGCCCAGGGTGGCGCAGGGCCCTCGGCAGCGGGTGGCACTCCGCACCCCCACGGAGCGCCAGGCCGGGCCGGGCCCCGCGTCTCCACACGCGCGGCGGGCCACACGCCGGCCGCTCCCCAAGGCCGCGCTGGCCCCGGGCACAGCCGCCCCGCTTCTCCCCACGCCACCGCCATCCCCCCTGACCTGCGTGCCCTTTCCGGCGCCCGGCGGGCCCAGCAGCACGGCGCGGATGCCGTGGCGGAGCCCCCCGGCCGGGCCCTGCCCGCGCCCGCCGCCCGCAGGAGCGCTCGGAGCCATGGCCGCCGCCGACTGCGCGCGCCCGCGCCGCCACGGAGCGTGCGCGGGACCATGCAAATGAGGGGGCGCGGTCATGCAAATGAGGAGCGAGTGGCCATTCGAATGAGAGCATTCTCATGCAAATTAGGGGGCGTGTTCCTTCATAGGAGGGGGGCGGGACCATGCAAATGAAGGGGCGTATACACTCGAATGAGGTCGTGTTCATGCAAATGAGGAGCACCGCTTCATGCAAATGAGGAGGGCGTGTCCATGCAAATGAAGTGCATGGCCGCGCGGGGACCGCCCGCGGGGGTTACAGCGAGTGGGCGGGGTTAGCAGAGACGGGGGCGGGGTTAGCACAGCGGTGGGCGGGGTTATCCCGGCAGTGGGCGGGGTTATGCGACAGTGGGCGGAAGTATCTCGGCAATGGGCGTGGTTATCCGGCAATGGGCGTGGTTATCCCGATACTGGGCGGGGTTATCATGACAGTGGGTGGGGTTATCCCAGCAGTAGGGGGGTTATCCCGACACGTGGCCCCGCAGCGCCGGGAGGGTGTTGTATCTGCAAATTAACAAAGCGAAATAAAAAATCCCCTGCTCATCCCTTGCTGTTTGGGGGATGGAGCAGCGCAACCCTTTCCAAGTGCACAAACGCAGCAAAGTCAGGACTGATGGAGCAGACGAGACATCTGCATTTATGGCAGGGCTGGATCTGCTGCCGGGGAACCCACTGGAAGTGGCAGCAGCTCAGCAAGGGCAGGGTCAGACCCTGACATCTCCCCCCACCCTGCCAGAGTCCCAGCCCCACAGGCACTGCAGGAAGCCTGGTTTCCCTGGCAGCAGCATTTCAGGGGTATTTTGGGCTCTCTTCCCCAGGAGGGTCCCCGCGCACGTGGAGCGGGGCCGGGCTGCCAGGCTGGGCATGAGCTGCTGAGGTGACAACCTGGGGTGAC
The DNA here is from genome assembly GCA_035221455.1 of Xenops minutus. Lineage (NCBI taxonomy): Eukaryota > Metazoa > Chordata > Aves > Passeriformes > Furnariidae > Xenops > Xenops minutus. Next base: position 4,551,330 of record JAWWEE010000058.1, read on the forward strand.
TTCTGGGGGCAGCCCCAGCCACGGGAAGGGGTGGGCGAGGCGGGGGAGCGCTCTCCAAAAGGGATGAAGGATGCTCGGAGGCAGCTCAGCCAATAGGGTGGCTGGATTTGGTTGTCATGGCTACGGATGGGAGGCAGAGCAAGGAGGGACTGCTGGGAGAGAAGGGGCGCAGAGCCCCCCCATCCTTTGCAGGGGCTCGGGGCAGGCAGGGAACTGGGGCAGGACAAGCAGCCACCACTGGGGCCGGCTCGTTCTCTTGGGAGACCCATGGCAGGACCTGTTTAAATGCTTTCTGAGGTAAGGGGGCTTGGGAGAGGGGCTCTGGGGGAACTGTCTTGCTCGTGACGGGTGCCTGTGGTTGCTGAGGTTTGGGAATGGTGGGTGGAGGGTGCTGTCAGTGCTGCTCTCCCTCGCTAACCCCTGTCACTGCTTCTCCCCAGGCACCTCGGACCCCCAGAACAGCCACAGCTCGGGGTGCTGTGGGAGCTCTGCATTCCTCGGGGAGCCCCCCTGGCAGCACACCTGGGCACCTGGGAGGCAGGATTGGGCCCTGGTAAGGAGGGGGTGTCCAAGGCTGGGGCATGTGTTCCCGCAGGGATGAACCCCTGCACTGCTGCGGGTGCTGCTTGGGCATGGGATGTCAAGGGTAAAGCTGGAGGAGTTGCCCTCATTTCCTGAGTATGAAGCTCTAAGGGCTTACAAATGTGTTTTTTCACCTCATTCCCCGTGTCTGGAATTCGCTGGTGGTGCTTGCTCAATGCATTACGACATCCTGCTGCTCTGGGGTCAGCGTGGTCTTTCTCCCAGTGCCCCCCCCGAAATGCTGTCATAGGTCTCTGTTGGGAGGAGGTGCTGCTGCAGCTCTGAGAAAGGAAACCTCTGTCTGCTGCTCCCTTCAGATCAGAGAGGCTGTGTTCCTGTAAGAGCCCTGGAGCTAGACCTGGATTATTGGAGTGGAAACGTTCCCTGCCAGGTCATCAGCTCTCTGGGTTATGGGACAGGCTGGATCCAGGGCAGGAGATTGTTAAAGCTCAGTGTGCGAGGTTAAAGCTAAACCTCTGCTAGGATGAACCAGGAAACTGTGCAGCTCAAGCATCCCCTTGTTCCACACCCTGTGTCACAGAGAGCTGTGGATCCACAGCATGGATTGACTGCCCTCAGGTTGGGCAGTGCCAGCGAGTGGCCTGTGCCTGGGAAAGCAGGTCCATGAGGCTTCAGCTGTATGAAAGCCACAAGGGATCCTCACCCCATGCAGCACACAGCAGACCCAGCTACATTCCAGAGCATGAAGGGGCATGTCCTGGCACGTGAAGGCATCCATCCTCTTTGCCGTGCACTTGGCTTTGTTGTGGACTGTGCTGGTGCCTGAACTGCTGCTGATGGAGACAAGGCTGCTGCTGTGTGCCAAAACACAGCTCTGAGCTGCAGAGAAATGTGTCTCCTCCCCCAGAGAAGATGCTTTAACCCACAGCAGGGCCCTGCTGAGGCTCTGCTTTGGAGCAGAGCAGCACAGGGCTCTACCCAGGGCAGCACTGCCATGGCAGGGATGGGGTGCAGGCTGGGTGGACTGTGCTGATGAAGCTTCTGGACCCTGCCCTGAATATTCCTTCTTGTTCCAGTGTGTTGCTTACTTAGAATCTACACCCTACTCAAGGAGGCTTTAAACGAGCACCATCACACCATGAACGGGTACTTGAACGAATCCAATTTCTTGATGGTGGAGGAGGGTTTCACCACCAGAGACCTCCTGGAAAGCCTCCTTGGGGAGCTGTGCCAGGAGGTAAGGGCTGGTCCTGTGCTTCCCCCCTTGGAAGAGGCACTCGTGGAGCTCCTGCTTACTCCAGCTTTCTCCTAGAGTGACCAGCAAGCCTTCTTCGTGGCAGACCTTGGGGACATCGTGAAGAAACACCTGCGTTTCCTGAAGGCTCTGCCCCGGGTCAAACCCTATTTCCCAGTGAAATGCAATGGCAGTGAAGGAGTGATTCGGCTGCTGGCAGAGCTGGGGGTAGGCTTTGCCTGTGCCAACAAGGTAAGGATGTGGGAGGACAGCTCCGGGTGAGCATCCCACTGGCATTTGTGGGAGAGTGGCAGAGCTCACCCTCCCTTCCTTAGTCTCCACTCAAGAGGTGACATTGACAGGGGCAGGAGTCTCCCTCTGCTGTCAAAGCTCTACTGACACAGCTCATCAATCTCTGTCCTCTCTGTCTGTCTGGTGACTCAGGCTTGTTCCCTTTGACCATCATTCCTGTCTCTGGGGCTGGTGGCATGGCACACCCCTGGGGTGCCACTGCCACAGCCATCCGACTCTTGGTGTCTTTAAGGCTGAGCCTAAAGCTCCCTGCTCCCTTCTCCTCCTCATGTGCGATTGCCAGGAGCCCAAACCGAGCCACTTACCTGTACATAAATAAACAAGATGTGTTTCCAGGAAGAGAAAGTGCAGGAGTTGTCACAGCTCAGCCCAGGGGTCACGTGCCAACCTGCTAAACCCATTTGTTTTCTCTCCCGGTCTCACGCTGTTTTTAAACACCTTACCACAACCTGTCCTTGCCAGGACAAAGTCCACTGTGATCCCTTTGAGTTCTTGTGGCTTTTCCCTGGAAAAGCCCGGGCTGCAATGCTGGCACTCTGCCCTCCCTGCTGCTGCAAGCTGGACAAGACCCAGGGCTGGTGGTGGCCGGTCCTGGGGACCTTCCTGCCAGTGTCCCCTTTCCCTGCAGGCTGAGATCACTCGGGTTCAAGGCATCGGGGTCCCAGCTGACAGGATCTTCTACAGCAGCCCCTGCAAGCAGGTTGCCCACATCAGGCACGCGGCCAAACACGGCGTGCAGCTGATGACCTTCGACAACGAGGTGGAGCTGAGCAAGGTGGCCAGGAGCCACCCTCGTGCCAGGTGGGTGTCTGGCAGCACCACTGGAGGGGGAGCTGGGGAAGGGGCCCTGGGGTGCTACAGGCACCAAAGAGGAAGCTGCAGAAAGTTGGTGTTGGTCTCTTCTTCTGGGTAACAAGCAATAGGACAAGAGGAAACAGCCCCGGGTTGTGCCAGGGGAGGTTTGGATTGGATATTTGGAAGAAATTTGATCACCAAAAGGGTGGTCAGTCATTAAAACAGGCTACCCAGGGAAGTGGTGGAACCAAAGAACATGTGGATGTGGCGCTTGGAGCCATGGGTCAGCAGTGGGCTTGGCAGGGCTGGGTTAATGGTTGGACTCGATGGTCTTAGAGGGATTTCTTGGCCTTCATGATTCCCTGATTCCATGATTCCAAGCCCCCACAACCCGCTGTGGTTTGCTGTGCAGGATGTTGTTGGGGATCACCGCTGACTCCAGCCCTTCTGCCCACCCGAGCATGACATTTGGGAGCACACTGCAGTCCTGCCGGCATCTGCTGGAGACAGCGAAGGAACAGGCTGTGGAGGTTGTTGGCATCAGGTACAGCACGTGGCTCTTTTTCCACAGGGGTGCTCAGCCCCTGTGGATCGGGCCATGGGGAGCTCTGCCCTGCTGGAACAATGCAGTGCTCCACGGAACCTCCTGCTGCTGTGGGTGGCAGTGAGGTGGAGGCAGGGTTTTGTAGGGATTGACCCTTGTTGGGACCCTAAAAGAGGCTCTGTGGGTCTGTCCAGGTGGTCTGGCTTGGGATGGTGTGTGGGAAGCACAGAGCTGGTGCCAGCGGGTGCCAAGCCCAGTGCCATCCCTCTCTGGGCACAGTCGAGCCCTGCTGAAATGGGGTCTGTGCCCTCAGCTTCCACCTTGGGAGCCGTGGGCTGGAGCCCCAGGCCTTTGCTCAGGCTGTGGCTGCAGCACAGCTGGTGTTTGACATGGGCACAGAGCTGGGCTACCACATGCACCTCCTGGACATCGGAGGGGGACTGCCTGGCACCGAGGACACCAGAGCCCGGTTCGAAGAGGTACCCGGCTCCCAGCACGTGCTCCCAGCAGGGAGGGAGGGAGGCTGCAGGCTCTCCTGGGTCTGCCTGCATGTGGAACTCCAGGCTAACCAGGAGGAGACTTCTTCCTGGCACAGATTGCAGCCGTGGTGAACTCTGCCTTGGACCTGTACTTCCCTGATGGCTCTGGGGTGGAGGTGATTGCCAGACCTGGGCGATACTACGTCACCTCCGCCTTCACCCTCGCTGTCAGCATCACTGCCTTGGAAGAACTCCCCGTGGAGCAGCCTGGCTCTGATGGTAGGTGGGGCAGCAGGACGGGTCCACCTGTGTGCCCGAGCCCCCCTGAGCCCTCCCCTTGCTCCCCTCCAGAGGAAGAGCCTGGCAGCAGGAAGAGCCTCGTGTACCACCTCAATGATGGCATCTACGGCGCCTTCAGCTGCCTCCTGTTTGACAGCCCCTGCCCCAGGCCCCGGCTGCACAAGGTGGGGGGTTTGCCCGGCATGGGGAGAGCCCAGAGGGTCCCTGACGTTGTGTGGCATCACCTCAGCCCACCCCATGCCAACCACCATGGGGAGGCTGCAGCCAGTCCGTGGGCTCCCGGGATGGGATCTTTGGGGTGGGTGGCGATGGGGGAGGTCGGTGTGACACTGGGACATCCTCATGCCTGTGGCTGGTCCCTCTCTGCCCCGCAGAGGCCATGCCCAGAGCACCCCTGTCACAGCAGCAGCCTGCGGGGTCCCGCGGGTCTCGCCGAGGATCGCATCGCCGACGGGCTCGAGCTGCCCGAGCTGCACGTCGGGGACTGGCTGCTTTTTGGGAACATGGGAGCCTACACCATCCCAGCCCCGGCCCCCCCTGGGGGGTGTCCCCAGCCACATGTCACCTACGCCATGTCCCGCATGGCCTGGTAAGGGACGGTCGGGGTGGGGACACGGGGGTGGATCGTGGGCCCTTTGCACAAGGGAGGGGGTCAAACCTGAGTCCCAGAACCTGGAAATCCAGGGTAAAGACCTGGCCTCAGAGGCAAAACTGCTGTTTTTTTCTAAATATTGGCAAACTTGAGCCAGTTTCTCGCTGGGGAAGCTGCAGGCGGCTCATCTCTGGCTGTTGTTCTAGGGATGGGATAATCCCGTAGATTCCCCTTCCCTGAGCCCACCCCATTCCCAAGGGGCTGCTCCTTCCCTCTTGCTCCCCCTCGTGTGTCTCCCACTTGCAGGAAAGCCGTCCAGCTCTTCCTGGGAAAGCCACCCCAGACAGAAGAGGACCGTGAGAGCCTCTGCACCCCCCTGTCCTGCGGCTGGGAGATGGCAGAGACACTCTGTGTCACCCCGGTCTTCGCTCCCACCGGCATTATCTGAGCATGGGGGGGGATGGAGCCATGGTGGGGAAGGGCTCGTGGTGGTACCGGGGTGGGGGGAGGTCTTGGGGGGGGTCTGGGGCAGGGGAAGGTCCCACAGCAGCACCAGGGGCAAAAAGAGCCCGGAGTGGTACCCAGGGTGGGAAAGATCCCCCAGTGGGAAAGGTCCCCCAGTGGTATCAGGGGGCAAAAGGTCCCCCAGTGGGAAAGGTCCCCCAGTGGTACCAGTGGGAGAAAGGTCCCAACAAGGGTACTGGGGTGGGGAAGAGTCCCATAATGGGAAAGGTCCCCTGGTGGTACTGGCGTGGGAAAGGTCCCACAGGGGTACCAGGGTGGGAAAAAGTCCCATAGTGGGAGAGGTCCCACAGTGGTAGCAGTGGGAGAAAGGTCCCAACAAGGGTACTGGGGTGGGGAAAAGTCCCATAATGGGAAAGGTCCCTTGGGGTACCAGGGTGGGAAAGGTGTCCTGGTGGTACTGGGGTGGGAAAGGTGCCCTGGTGGTACTGGGGGTGGGAAAAGTGCCCTGGTGGTACTGGGGGTGGGAAAGATCCCACAGTGGTACTGGGGGTGGGAAAGGTGCCCTGGTGTTAATGGGGTGGGAAAGGTGCCCTGGTGGTACTGGGGATGGGAAAGGTCCCACAGTGGTACTGGGGATGGGAAAGGTCCCCCAGCAGCACGAGGGGGAAGGAGGTGCCATCCTGCCCCTGGCATGGCCCCGTTCTGCTCTCACGGGCACTGCTGTGGGAACTTGGAAGTAAATCCTGCTCCATCAGTCCTGCTCCTCCAGCTCGTGCAGAGTGTGTGTGGCTGCCAGAGGGGGTGCCCAGCAGGTTTGGGCTCTCCTTTGAAGAGGGATGGTAATAGGTGGTGTCCGGCGTGGCCCGGGGACAGAGGAGGGACCCCCGGCTCTCCCTCCACGCCCTGCGCTGGAGGTGGTGGAGATGAATGTAATCAGCATTTAATGAGGCTTTGCTCATTAGGGAGGGCAGGGCTGTTCACCCAAACCTTGCTGAGGCTTCCAGAGGGATCTCTGGGATTTTGGGGGCTGTGGAAACGGGGGGTGGGCTCGGGATGGGGGTGTCACTGCGGGGCACACTCGGGTCCTGAGGCACATCCAGGGATCCCGAAGCCAGAGAAGTATCCTGACCTGGGGGAGACCGGAAAACCAGGGACTGGGAGAACTGGGGGGCACTGGGAATACCATGGAGCGTGGGGGTGGAGTGCACTGGGGTAAATGGGACACCGAGGGGACACTGGGGTGGGGACACTGGGAGCACAGGAGTGGGCATTGTACAGGACACTGGAAGGACTAGGAACATTGGGAGCACTGGAGGACCCTGGTGGGACACTGGGAGCACATTGGAAGAGCTGGAATGACACTGGGATGATTCTGGGAGGACACTGGGAGAACTGGGAGGACACTAGAAGGGCACTGGGAGCATACTGGGAGGGCACTGGGAGCCCTGAGGTGACACTGGGAGCACATGGAGCACACTTGGAGCACACTGGGAGGGCACTGGGAAGGCACTGGGATGACACTGGGAGGGCACTGGGATAACACTGGGAGGGCACTGGGAGAGCACTGGGAAGGCACTGTGAGGGCACTGGGAGGGCACTTGGATGACACTGGGAAGGCACTGGGAGCACTGGGCGCCCTGCTGCGCGGCCGCCAGGGGGCGGTGGGGAGCGGGGTGCAGCGTGTTCTCCGCCCCACCAGGGGGACCTGCAGCGCCGGGAGGGGAGGGGGGGCCGCTCTTGCCTCTCCTCTCGCTGGCCCCGCCCGGCCGTAAAGCGCGGCGCGCTGTCGCGCTCGTGGGTGGTGCTTGGCGGCCGTCGCGTCGCGCGAGGCCCGAGAAGGACAGCGGGGCCGTGTCGGGGTCGTGTCGCGACAGCAGCGCAGCCATGCCCTTCTGGGACCTGCAGAAGCAGCTGGGCATCGATGTGGACAGCTGGCTGCTGCGGCAGAGCATGCCGCAGCCCCACCGCAGGGCCGCGCTGTGCCACGCCTTCGAGCGCGAATGGGTGGAGTGCGGGCACGGGCTGGGCCAGACCCGCGCCCGCCGCGAGTGCCAGCCCGAGTACGAGGACTTCATGGAGTGCATGCACCGAACCAAGCTGGTGGGTGAGCGGGGCGGCTGCAGGGCCCTGGCACTGCGGTGGCACTGGGAGGGCACTGGAAGGACACTGGAAGCACTGGGATGACACTGGAAGGACACTGGGAGGACGCTGAGAAGGCAGTGGGAGGACACTGGGAGGGCAGTGGGAGCCACGGGGGGTACAGGAGTCACCAGGACTGGGGGGGGGACACCAGGACTGGGGGGGACACCAGGACTGGGGGGGACACGGGGGACACCAGACCGAAGAGGGGGGTTCAGGAGGGGCAGGGTCCTGCCAAAGGGGGGAGGGGGGCAGTACGGGCCGGGGGGCGCAGGGGTCTGAAGGGTCCTGACGAAGGAGGGGTGGAGGGTGGGGGCACTGGGGCACCAGGGCTGGGGAGGGGGCTGGAGGCACCTGAAGCACTGGATCGGGCTGGGGAGGGGATGCTGAGGGTCCTGGCCAAGCTCTGGAGGCTCCAGCTTGGGGGAAAAGGAGGGCTGGGGTGGGCAGAGCTGCCAGGGCTGTGCCTGTGGGAAGAGGGGGGGTCTGGACCCCCAGCAGCCCCTTCTCCAAGGACTGGTGGCTGCAGGAGCCCAGAGCAGCTGTGGCTGACCCATCCCTGGAAGTGTCCAAGGCCAGGTTGGACAGGGCTTGGAGTGGAAAGTGTCCCTTCCCATTGCAGGGTGTGGCACTGGATGGGCTTTGAGGTCCTTCCCACCCAAACCACTCTGGGATTCAGGTTAGCCCACAGTACCCCCAGGAAAAAACCCTGCCCGGTCAAAAACAATTGGGCTGAAACCCCAAATACCACCAGCTATAAAATGTGTTACAACATCCTGAAAGCCCCAGAGCCCTTGGGAAGAGGCTCAAACCTGGGTGAGGGGTTGGTGTGGGTTCCACATCTGTGGTGCTGCCAGGACCTGCCCTGGGGACCCCCTGAGGGCTCTGACCCCCTCTGTGTCCCTGCCAGGCCAAGCGGCTGCGGACCATCCTGGAGCAGCGGGACAAGCTGATCAAGGAAGGGAAGTACACCCCACCCGACTACCACATGGGCAAGGAGGACACCAGGCCGTGATTCCCTCGGTCCTGGCATGGAATTCCTCTGGGAAGAAAACCCCCAGGACACGGGGTGGGGGCCCTGCCTGGCTGAAGGGGAAGGACCCTGTGCTGGGCATCGCTCGGGCAGTAAAATATCCCTTTGGAATGTCTCCTTGGCTCTGTCTTGTCTTTTGGGGGGAGTGTGGGAGGGAGATTTCTTCCCTGGAGGCTTTGAAATCCTGTGTGTCAGAGGATCCCTGGGGTGCTGCAGTGGGCACTGGGCCCCACCAAAAGCTTTTCCAAATCCTGCACCCTTGGATATGAGGAGGCACAGCTGGGGGCTGTGTTTTCAAGGCTCTGCCCAACCTCTGAGCTCCAGGAGAGCTCCACTATTTCCACAAAGTCCACTGGAAGAAGCATTTCCCTGGATTCCACTCCGTTTCCACTCAGGCTGTGGTAGGTGCCATCCCAGCAGGGTTTAACCTTTTCTGGGGTTTCTGCTGCTCCTCTCAGCACTGGCTGATGGAGACAGGGAGCTGCTCTCGTCATGTGTAATGGGCTGATAAATCCTCAGAGATTTTATTTGGTGCCTTAAATATGGAAACTCTGGTGGTGATTAGTCTGAGCAGGGGAAAACTTGGGTAAGGATGCCAGCACTTGGGTGGGTCTCAACATTCCAGCTGGAAAAGCAGGCAAGAGGGAGGATGGGAAACATGGGAGAGATGTAGGAGCAGTGTGAGGAAATGGGCAGAAATGTGGATGGTTTCAGGTGGAAAGGCCCTGGGGGGGCTGAAGAGCTGCCAGAGCAAGTAAATGGATAAAGAGGGAAAATTGTGCTGGGCTTGGAAATGGAACAGTAACATGTGAGCCATGGAGTGATTTATCCACGGGGACTAGTTGTCCAGGGGGGATTTGGGAGCAGGAGAGGATGGAGGGGATGGGGCTGTGTGGGTGAGGGATGTGAGGACCCCCATGGCACCTCCTGGAAGTGCCAGGCAGGGCTCAGCTGTTCCAGGAGCTGATTCCTCACCAAGCCAGACCACAATTCCCCAGGAACTTTGGGAAGCGAGGCCAGCCCGGAGGTCAAACCTTTATGAACCCTGTGCCATGTCTGCACCCTCCACTGCAACCGCTCGTTATGGGTGAAGGTTAATTATCCTTCCCTTTCCTGAAGAGACAAAGCATACTGTGGAGGGACCGGGAATGCTGAGGAGTCTTTGAGAAGCAGCAGGATTGCAGGGTCGACCTCAGGAACGACTCTTCTGGGGGCAGCCTGAGGGTAACAGTCGTTACCCTGGTGGCATCACAGACCCCTGGATGTGAGGGCTGGCGGCACCCGGGAAATTGCTGGTTTGGAAAAAACCAGCCAGTGCTGTGATTGGGAAGGGTTGCTTTTCCAGGGAGAGGGAGAAAACACGGGCTCAGCAAAAAGTCTGGCAGCTTGCTGGTGCTGAGGGTGACTCATCCCTTCGAGCGGTCCAGATGTCGGAGGGAATATTGGGATGTATCTGAAGGCTCCTGGCTCCCGAGTGGCTCTTTAGGTCCATTCAAAGCCTAATTGCTCTGGCAATCGGTGTTATCGCAGCCAAGGGCACCCGGAGAGCAGCCGGGCCGGCAGGATGCATTTGCTGTGGTTAAAAGCTCTGTCAGGAATTTCGGCCAATAAAGAGAATAATCAAAGGCTTGATGAAAACGATCAAATTCACGGAGAGATAACAACCCCGCTCCCAGCTCTGGTGGGAGGAGACTGGCCAGGGCTCTGGGTGAGCAGCAGCGATCGAAAATGGGTCCGATGCTCCTGACCGAGTTCCCCCGGGCAAAGGGATTTGGAGCATCCTCAGCTTCGGAATGTGGTTCACCACAGAGCCCTGAACAAGATCCATTTCCAGTCTTGTAGCAGTTCCAAATTTATATTTTTCTCTTTGCCTTTTTTGTCGTTTTCTTTGGCACGGGGTGTTGCCACGTCCCAGCTGGGTGGGAGGCACTGGCACTGGGATGGGGTGGGAGATCTCCATGGGGAGACACTTCTGGCATTGGCAAGGCAGGAGCTGGTGAGGGCAGAGCTCGTGTGGCTGCTCTCCCAGCACCATCCCTTCCCCCAGCTCCCCCATTCCCATTTTCCTATAACCTTGGGGTTTGGGTGAGCCCCCACCTCCTGCAGCACCCTCAGCCCTGGGTGTTCCAGAAGCCCAGGCAGCAACTGCAGCTCCTCTCTGTTGGAGAAGGGGAATAAACAACTCTTGGGAGATGAATAATTTATCAAAAGTCGAGGGAAAAGGCAGGATTTAGCCCTGGGCTTGGGCAAAGGTTTTAATGAGGGAGAGGGGACAAATCTAGCGACAGAGCCATGTGCTGACTGATTTCCACCAGGAGACATCTCCCTGCACCCTTGTGGGTGCCCAAGGTCCTGACACCCCAGGGTGGGTGTCCCAGGGGTCCCCACATTCCTGCTGTGCAGCACAGGAATGGGGAGATGAAATGATTTAGGGAGGACCCTCCATCCAGCTCCTCCCTCCCTCCTGAAATAACAATTCCCTGTCTCCACGTAGGCAAAACACACGGTCTTAACCCAGATCTGCAGCACAAATAATCCAGCACCTCCCGGCGCTGTGAGGGATTTTGGGAAGTGCATTTCAGGTGTGAGATCCACACAGGCTGGAACAGGCACTGTGTGCACCACCCTGGCTCCTCTGGGGTTCCACAGGGCTCGGACTGGCCGGGTTTGCTCCGAGAGCACTGGGAGAGAGGAGGTTGGAGCCTGGCTGGTGACACCGAGCATGGGGTGGCCAAGGGACACGTCACCTCGGAGCCAGCACTGGGCTCCTCACGTGGCTGCCTGTGCCGTGTCCCGAGGGTGGCAGTGCCTGGTCACCATGGGGGTGAGCAGGGGTGTCACAGCGTCACCCCGCTGTGTGCCAGGGGCCGGGCTGTCTGTGTTTGGCTCATGGGGCCATCAGGTCTGTCACCTCTGTCACCTCCGTGCTCTGCAGACACGCGGCTGAGCCGCCCAACCTGTCTGGGAGCTTTGGGAATGGCGTGAGCAGTGTCTGGCTCTTCAGGCACTTCCCTCCTCCCAACACATCTGAGGCCACTGGGTCCGGTGGGATGAGCCTTCCCTTCTCCCCAGCTCTCATGGATTTAGGGATCCCTCGTGATGATGGGAACCAAGGCCCCCACCTGAGCACTGATTTATTCATCAGTGTCCAGAATGGACCCAGCAACCCTCTGTAGAGGTGCAAGACCTGCACATGGGAGGGAAGAGAAAGCTCTGTTGGGGTGATGGGGCTGGCACCAGGGTGGTGGGACCGGTGCCATCCCACCAGAACGCCCTTTCCCAGTACACCCTTCCCTTTTCCCCCAGCTCTCAGCACCGGTCTGGCCTGGCTGCAGTTGTTGTGGCTCCCAGGAGCTCACACCCTCATTCCCAGCTGGAGCTCAGGGCTTCGAGGCCTCGGCTGCTGCATCTGTGGGATCATCCCACTGGTGCATCCACACCGGGCGGGTTTTGGCCAAGTGTTTCCACCCCGTGCCTGACCCGGCCGGGCAGGGCCACGGGGCAACACGTGCTCCTCTACAGCCACATCCCAAACGTCCGAGGAGAGCACGGGAGTCACCACACCCCGTGCTGGAAGCTCTCAGGGAAACAGCCACGGGGGAAGCGGCAGCGGGACGTGCTGGGATGAGATCTGAGAACCGGCGGGGGAGAGATGCCCACGGGGCAGCCGGGTGTGCCGAGACCCCGGGGGGACTGGGGCGACGGGCTTGTCCCGTCCGTGTGCGGCGCCGCGGGAGCAGCCGCGCTGGCGCGGGGCCGGGGCACGGTGTCGGGGCTCGTGGGATCCCGCCGTCGGTGCGGGGCGGCTGGATCTGCCGTCAGCCGGAGCGGTTTATCCGGCTTCACTCCTGCCAGGCGGCCGGGGCTGTCGTGCAGCTCCGCCACCCCTTCGGGCTGCTCCTGGTGTCCCTGCCCGCGCCGCGCCTGGCGCTCGGACGGATCCGGCTGGGGCTGGGATGCTTCGCTGCCCCGCAGGTGAGCCCTGGGCACAGCACGGATGTGCCAGCACAGCCCTCCGGCCCTTTCTGTGCCTGTCCCTGCTCACGTCCCCCCCTTCACCCCGCTCCTGTCCCCCTCCTGCTGTGCTCCCACCGAGGCTGTGCTGCTGGCCCTGGTCCCTGGTCCCGGATCGATGGGTGCTCTAATTACCCTGGGCCTGGGGGGATGCAGAGGATGGGGCGGAGGAGGGATGCTGGGGGGGTGAGTGCAGGGGGGGCTGTGTAGGGTGCTGGGAGCCACTGGGTGGTTTGGGGGGCACCCTGTGCAAAGGGTGAGGAGCTGCTGAGTGGTTTGGGGGGACACCCTGTGCAAAGGGTGGGGAATTGCTGAGTGATTTGGGGGGCACCCTGTGCAAAGGGTGGGGAATTAGTGAGTGGTTTGGGGGGCACCCTGTGCAAAGGGTGAGGAGCTGCGGAGTGATTTGGGGGACCCCCTGTGCAACGGGGGCGCAGGGTGGGGAGGCAGCGGGCGTGGGGGTGCCCTGAGGTTGCGGGGCACAGGGTGGGAGCCCGGAGGGGATGCCCGGGGCGGCGGTGCCGGCTGGGCTGGTGCGGGGGCTGTGCGGGGCGGGAGGCGGCCGGGACCCCCCCTTCGCTCCCGCCGCCCGGTGGGCAGGGCAGGGCCGGGCCGGGGGAGGCGCCGCGGCGGCGGCAGCGAACGGAGGGGCCGGGAGAGACCGGACCGGACCGGGAGCGCACGGAGGGGCCGGGAGGGACCGGACCGGACCGGGAGCGCACGGAGGGGCCGCGCCCGCAGCGGGAGCGGGAGCGCCGCGTCGGTAGCGGGGGGTGAGCGGGGCCGGGGCTGCGGGCAGCGGGGATGCGCACCGGGCAGCGGACGGGGAAGGGCGGCGGGTGGAGCGGGGATGGAGCGGGGATGGAGGCAGGAAGCGCCGGGGAAGAGCGGGGGATGGAGCGGGAAGGGCAGGAGGCAGGGATGGAGCGGGGATGGAGCGGGGATGGAGCGGGGAAGGGCGGCGGGTGGGGATGGGGATGGGGATGGACCGGGAAAGGGGGGCAGCAGCCGCCAGGGCTGGGCTGGAGCTGCGGGCACCGGAGGGTGCCGCGGTGGGGGCCGCAGGACCCGGGGGGGCCGCACCGGCCGCTGTGCCCCCGCAGAGCCGTGCCCGCACCCCGCTGCCTCCCGCACCTGCTGCCCCCCCGCCGGCGCCGCAACCCTCCGTCCAGCCCCCGCAGCCCCCGCAGCCCCCGCAGCCCCCGGCCCTGCTCGTCCCTGGGCACGAACCCCCCCCCGGCCCCTCGGGTCTCCCACCCCACACCCCTGGGTCCCCCCAAAACCAGGGCGCGGGCTGAGCCCCCCGGCGCTGCCTGGGGGAGCCGCCGTTTTGGGCCGCGATTCATGTTTTTGCAGCTTTTCAATGGGGGGTGAATGACTCATGGAATCCTTTCTCCTTTTCTTTCAATGTTTTTTTGGGTCCCTTTGTTCCTGTTTTGCTGATTAAATGATGGGAATAAGGAAAGGCTCGGCGCGATGGAGGCGGCTCCTGCGCCGTGGTACATCGGTTGTAGGAGTCTCAGGCGTTTTCCCTGGTCGTGCTAGAGGACACAATGAGATTTATTTTAAATATGTCTCATGCAAGGTGCTTATTTGCCCAGCGTGTGTACGCGGCACAGCTCACTCCCGGCGTGCTCCAGAAAGCCCTACCATCTTCCCCTGCCATGATTAATGGGATTTTTAAAGCCATTCCCCATTTCTCAGAGGGGAAAAACCTGCAGGTACAAAGGGCAGAGCCGATCTGCTGCTTCTTCTTGTACCGAGCACAAAGAAACCGAACCCAAAAGGTTGGACTTGGCTTTGTGGGAGTGAACTGGTGCTGGAAATGCCAGTGTAAGCTTTGCTGGTGGAGAGGCAGCCACGCCAGTGTCCCCATCCCTGGGAGTCCCAGCTGTCACACCAGCAAGGGGGGAAACTGAGGCAGCATTTAGGAGCTTTGAGAGGGCTGATTCACCTGCCCAAGAGGGTGTTTGGGCAAGGGCTGAGGGCAGGGATGTCCGCAGTGGGTTGATCCCTTCTCCATCACCCCCATGACCTGTGTCAGGGAGGGACCCACCGGTGGCCCCGGTGTCACATGCCGTTTGCTCCTTCTGCAGGGTGCTGCCCGTGGGGACGTCCTGCCCGCCCTCCTGCCCGTGCCCTGGGCCATGTCGTCCTCCGACGAGGAGACCCTCAGCGAGCGGTCGTGCCGGAGCGAGCGGTCGTGCCGGAGCGAGCGCTCCTACCGCAGCGAGCGCTCGGGCAGCCTCTCCCCCTGCCCGCCCGGGGACACCTTGCCCTGGAATTTACCCCTCCACGAGCAGAGGAAGAGGAAGAGCCAGGACTCGGTGCTGGACCCAGCCGAGAGGGCTGTTGTCAGGGTCGCAGGTAAGGAAGCGCCCTGCTGTGCTGCGGATCCCCCTCGGGGACGGGCAGATGGGGCTGCCCCCACGGTCACTGAGGTGGTGTTGGGGTCATCCCTGTACCCTGCTGCTCCCCAGGGAGACTGGGAATGGATGGGGAAGGGAGGGATGGATGTGGCTTTTGGTGGCTGAGGAGCAGGGTGGTGGCTCGGTTCTGCGATGGCTTTGTCTTCTGCAGGCTCACCCCGGGCGGTTCATACCCTCAGCATTGGGGTTAAGGGATGACTGGGCACCTCCAAAGTGTGGGTTGGGTGACATCAAAATGCTTAATTAAGGACTAAATGGCTCCTTGGCAGAACAATGCTCTTGGCTGTACTCCAGGGAGGAATTTGCCCTGGGAGGTTTGGGATTCCTGCCCGGGTGATGTTGCTGGGGTTGTTCCTTTGCCATAGTGGTGTCCATGGACAGCCCCATTGCTGTGGTCACTGGGACACTGCTCTGTGTGTCCCTGTTCTGCTGTGCCACCCAGGTCACAGCCCTGGGGAAGGAATGGGGATGGGAAGGAGAAACAAAGACAGGGAAGGACCCACCGTGGCCAATGGCTCCTTCTCCAAGTGCTGGTTGAGGGGGTGGTGGGGACTCCATTGAGGGGCTGCTGGGGAGGGAGGATGGAGGAGTTTGAGCAAGGTGGTGGCTCCAGGCACCAGAACCAGGATTTGCCTCTTCACTGGGGCCAAATGGCCATCAGGGGCTTTGATCTGTATCTGCTGGGGGCTGTCCACAGCTCCCTGCACTCCAGGAGCCTTTGATCTGCTCCTGCTGGAGCAAACAGGGATTCAGGGATATGCTGAGGGGCCCCTGCTGAGCCCTGGCCAGTCTCTTCCTGGCTGTTGCTTCAAGAGAAACCCAGGGCTTGGTTTTTATCTTGCTGGTGGAGGTGGGCACGAGGTTGACAACTCCTGAAGTGCCTGCTCTGCCCTGCCAGCCCCCGCCAGCCCCCAGCCAATGGCCAAATCATCCCCAGTGCTTGGGGTCTGCACCCCGTGGGTGTTCAGACTGGGAGCACTGGGGAGCAGGGACAGCAGCTGGCACAGGGCAGGTGCCACCAGGTCGGGAGTGGCCGTGGGGTGCTGCTGCCCTCCCTGCCCGCCTGCCCCATGGCACAGGGGTGCTTGTGGCTCTGGCTGTGCTGTGCTGCCATCCTGACTCCAGGCGTCCTGGGGCTGGAAGAACCAGTTGATTCAAATGATGGTTCTCGAGAATGCACCGTCTGGGGCTGGGGGAAGCAAATGTGCAGGGCGTGGCTGGCCCTGCCCCAAATCCCAGCACTGCTGGGGCTGGGAGATGGCCGGGTACCAGAACCCCAACCATATCCCTCGTAGAATCATGGAATGGTTTGTGTTGGAAGGGACCTTAAAGAACATCTCATTCCAACCAACCTGCCATGGGCAGGGACACCTTCCACTAGACCAAGTTACTCAGAGCTCCATCCAGCCTAGCCTTTAACTCTTCCAGGCTTGACCATCACCACTCATGGACCTGCCCTGCCCCAAAAGCCCCATCCTGCTGGGTGCTGAGCACCCTCCTGCACCCCAGGGTCAGACCCTGCCAAGGCACAGCCATTCCCAAGCTGCATTTCTGCCTGGGATGCCGAGTGCTTGTTGTCATGCTGGCTGGATCCAGCCCATGATTAAAGGCAGGGGGATGTCACAAAATTCAGTTTCGTGCAGATTCCCCATCAAAAATAACCCGGGAGGTGCAGTGAGACAGTGCTGAGCTGGGGAAAAAAAAGAGTTCCCAGACAGTTTTGTGTCACCAAGTTTGAAAACGAGCTGAAATATTGATTCAGATCCTTGCATTATTCAGCGGGAATGTCTGCAGGGCGCCGGCTGCCCCAGGGCCTGTTCCCACCACAGGGACCCACAGGGACCCACAGGGACTGGGCTGGGGACCAGGGACCGTGGCCTGTGGAATGTGCCCTGGGCGAGCTGGCACCTCTTGGTGTGCCTGGGGAGGGAGATGGGGCTTGGCTCCCTGGCATCCCCTGGAAGGGGCACCAGGGACCCAGCCCAGCGGTGGGGACAGAGCCTGGGCATCGTGAGGGGCTGGGGAGCCCTGTCCTCTGCCCACCATGGACTGGGGAGTGTGGCACCTCAGTGGTTTTGGGGGGACACAGGGGTCTGGGGGGCTCTTCCTCCTTGCTATCCATGGGGTCCAATGGTCTCTGCATCCTTTCTGGCCATCAGGGCCAAGGAGAGGAGGATGTGACTGTGCTCAGGGAGGGGTTGCAGCAGTGAGGACCTTGCAGAAGGTGCCCATACTGTGGTGCAGGGGGCTGGGACACGCTGGCCCGGGTCCCCAGGCAGCTCTGGAGCTGTTCCCTGCTTCGCTGGCATCTCCTTGGAAGGCAGTGGTGGGGGAGAAGTGGGGGGAACAGGACGTGGAGGGTCAGAGTGTGACCCTTGGTCCTGCCTCGCTCTGTCTCGCTCCAGGCACTTGGCAGAGGGTGAGAGTGGGCGGTGGGGGCTGGTTTTTTTGGGGAAAAAAAGAGGCTCTTTCATCCTAAATCTGCTTGTAGTTGGTGCTGCCAGGGTCGTGTTGGGGTGCTGGGGTGGTGCCGGGGCAGGAGGGGCCGGGGGGACCGGGGGTGCTGGGGGTGGGTGGGCAGGGGTGATGGACGAGGCGTCGCAGGGGTTTTCCAAGGGCTCTTTGAAAAGACTCCTGGCAGTCCTTTGTCCCCCGCTGGCAGAGGCAGCGCTGGCTGAGGGAGGGAGCCGAGCTCCATGCCCGGGCACACGGGAACAAACCCCCTTGTTCTCCGCTGCCTCGGGAGCAGCAGAGCCGCCGGCTCGGGGGAGCGGGGCTGGTTCCGAGCAGCCTTCCCGCTGCCCGGGGAGGAATTACTGAGTGCCAGCTGGCCGGCACAGATTTCCCTTTCCCTGGGAACGCGTTTTTGGGTCAGAGGGATGTGGCGAGCGCAGGCACCTCTGCAGGGCTCCGTGCGGGGCGGCTCCGCAGGCAGAGCCGCAGGGGCTGCGTCCCTGGGACCATTCCCGGTGGATGCTCTGGCCATTCCCAGTGGGATGCTCCACTGCCTCAGGGTGCCTGCCTGGCTCTGGCACCGCTGGGCACAAAGACCCTGCCACGAGGTCGCTGGGATTCAAACCCTCCTCGCCGTGGAGGCTCTGCCAGGGGTGCAGCCCAACACCGGCGCTCAGTGCCACGTTAATTACTATTCCTAATTAAGGCACCACGGTGAAGGGGAGATGCCTCCAAACCCGGGGTGATGGGGGGTGATTTGTGTAACCCCACCCTAGGCCAAAGGCTGTGGGAGGAGGAGGAGGAGGAGAAAGAGGAGGAGGATGATGATGATGCTGCCTGTGGTTTTTCATCTGCTGGAGGGATGAGGGTGCAGCCCCTCCACCACCCTGCGGGGATTTCGGGGTCTCTGGGTGATGGTGGGGAGACACAGGGTGTCTGCCTGAGTGGGATGGGGCTTTTCTCGTTGCCATGGTTACCCAGCCGAGCCCTCCGGTTGCCATGGGAACGGCGCATCGGGGTGAAAAAGCAGCATCTTGAGATGGCCAAAAAAGGCCGGGATTTGCCCCAGCGGGAGGGGCTGGGTCTGGCCTTGGGTCATGGCGAGGGGGTGTCCTGTGGGTTCAGAGGGGGGCTCAGGGGGGGACTGGGATGTCCCCTGGCCTGGGAACACCCACCCTCATACCCCCATAACTCCTATTTCCAGGATTTGCTCTGTCAGCTGGGCTGGGTTCTGGGGGGGCTGAATGGGATTTCTGGTGGTTACAGGGGTGTCAGGTGGGTTTGACTCTGTACCCCACCCCCATTTCCCCATGGAGTTTGGCTCTGCCCCAGTGTGTCCCTTAGCGGGGTCTTTCCATCCCCTTCAAAGCCCCCAAGGTGATACTGAGGGTCCCCTTTTCCCTTCATTCCTCACCTGGTGATGCTGAGTGGCCCCCCATTCCCTCCCAGCATCCCCACAGGTGATCCCAAGGGGCCTGGCTCTCCCTGGTCACAGCTCCAGCCAGGATCACAGCCCGGGGGACCCCTATGTGCCCAGCAGTCCCCCCAGTTGTTCCCACACTGGTGGCAGGTTGGGATGGGGGGCCTTGGGCACACAGGGAGGAGCGGGACCCCCATCCTGGGGGCAGTGGGATTGGGGGTGGCTGAGGTGCTGCCCTGTTTGGTGCACTGGGATGCACTGGGATGAGATGGGATGCACTGGGATGTGATGGGATGCACTGGGACACAGTGCCCTGGGCACACTGGGAAGTTGTTTTGACTGCAGAGAGTGCTCTGGGTGCATTGGGAGGTAATGCCCTTGTGGCACTGGGATTCAGTGGGATGCACTGGGATGCAGTGGGATGCACTGGGATGCAGTGGGATGCATGGGGCTGAAGTGATCTGGGCTCACTGGGACGCACTGGGCTGCACTGGGATGTGCTGGGGGCACTGCTTGTCACTGGGATCTCCAAGTGGCAGCGTGGCCCTGGGACATTGGGGCATGGCCCTGCTGGGCACTGTCACCTCCTGGTGTCACCTCCCAGTGTCATGCTGGATGTCACCCCTCGGTGTCACCCCTCAGTGTCACCCCCAAGGTGTGACCCCCCAATGTTGCCCCCTGATGTCACCCTCACTGCCAGCCCCTGGTGTCACACCCCCGGTGTCAACCTGACTGTCACCCCCATGTCACCCCCCATGTCACCCACCATGTCACTCCCCATGTGACCCCCCAGTGACACCCCCACTGCCACCCCCACTGCCACCCCCCATGTCACCCCCTGGTGTCACCCTCTGGTGTCACACCCCCACTGTCACCCCCAGTATCACCCCCACTGTCACCTCCAGTGTCACCCCCCCTGTGTCACCCCCAGTCTCACCCGTGGTGTCCCCCCCGGTGTCACCG
>JAWWEE010000058.1:4571145-4663799 GCA_035221455.1 Xenops minutus
ACACCCCCTGTGTCACCCCTGGTGTCACCCCCGGTGTCACCGCCAGGCGTCGCTGCGGAGCCAGGCCGGGCGCAGGGGGCGTGTCCCACTTGGGGGCGTGACCCACTTAGGGGCGTGACCAAAGGGCGTGTCAGGGGCGTGTCCCTCACGAACGGGCGTGCCCACGGGCGTGCCCGCGGGGGGGCGTGCCCCTCCTCCGTGGGCATGTCCCTGGGGGGGTGTGCCCTTCCCAACGGGCGTGCCCCCCCGCGGTGGGCGTGTCGGTGGGCGTGCCCTCGAGGTGGGCGTGTCCCACGGCCGGGCGGGCGCGGCGGAAGCGGCCCCGGCTCAGATCGGCCCTGGCCGCGCCGCCGGCAGCTGCGCCCAGCGCGGGCACAAAGGGCCGCCATGGCCGGCTACGTGCCGGGGCTGCTCCCGGCCAACCGCACGCAGGAGAAGGAGTTCGTCCAGGCCTACGAGGACGTGCTGGAGCGTTACAAAGGTACCGCGGCCGGCGGGGCCGGCGCACGGGGCCTGGAGCGCGGCGGGGCCGCCCCGCGGGGCTCAGCGGCTGCGGTCCCGGTGGTGTCCCGGTGCCCTCGGGCGGAGTGCTGGGGGTGGCCCCGGCGAGCCCGGCGGGGCGGGATGCTCGGGGAGCGGCACAGCCCCTGCGTGGGGTACCCCTGTCCGAGTGTCCCCTCAGAGGGGGGTTATGTGGGGTCCGAGTGTCCCCTCAGAGAGGGGTTATGTGGGGTCCGAGTGTCCCCTCAGAGGAGGGTTATGTGGGGTCCGAGTGTCCCCTCAGAGGGGGGTTATGTGGGGTCCGAGTGTCCCCAGGTGTCCCCTGAGTGGGATGCCCGAAGGCTGAGAGTCCCCTGCGTGGGATGCTCAGGGTTCCTGTGTGGACTGCCTGGGTGCTCAGTGTCCCTTCATGGACTGTCTGGGTGCTCAGCATCCCTTCATGGACTGGGTGATCAGCATCCCTGCGTGGGCTGCCCAAGGGGTGAGTGGCACTGGTGTCCCCTGAGTGGGCTGTCTGGATCCTCAGCATCCCTGCGTGGGCTGCCCAAGGCACGAGTGTCCCCTGCGTGGGATGTCTGGGGTCCCTGCGCGACCTGCCGGGGGCTCAGCGTCCCTGTGTGAGATTCCCGTGTCCCCCGTGTGGGATTCCCAGAGTTTCGGTGTCCCTGCATCCCTCACCCAGCATCCCACCACGGCTCGGAATGCCACGACATCCATCATGCCAGTGCCCTCGCTGGGGTGGCACAGGGGACGTGGGGACCCCTCGGTGTCCCCATAGCCCCCCACGGGGCCGGGGTCCCTCCCTGAGCCGCAGCTGGGCAGGGCAGAAGGGCCGAGGTGCTTCCCAGGCCGGCTGTGCCGGTGTCAGTACCGGCAGTGAGTGTGCAGTTTTGATGGCAGCGGCTCATCCCTGCGAGTTGTGTGCGCTCCCATTCTTCTGCTTGTTGTTATTATTTTACCTCCTTCGCTGCAGCGCTAGACTTGTCCTGGAGCCCAGATTTCAGCCCCACAGGGCTCCCAGCGCTCCGTTTTATAAGTTTAGCAGCCAAGTCTCTTTAAAATGCGGATGGCCGAGCCGAGAGGAGCCAGGCGCTTGCGGTGCCTGTTTCCTTTTCCTTTCTGCCTGCAGAGAAAGGGGAATAATGGATTCCCTGGCTCCCCGAGTCAGGGGGTGCCACTCAAACCTCCCAGAGGTGGGAGAGACACGCAGCCTCACGCTGCTTCCACGGGGAGCAGGGGATAAAGCCTCTTCGGGAGCCTTGGAAAGGCGCTGGGAAACGTGACCCGGGCTCGTCCAAGTACTTGACAAACTTTTATTAATAAAAAGCTCCTTTGATGTAGTTGGGTTCAGCGTGGAGACGCAGGAAACAGTGCAACGGGTGCCAGCGCTGGCACGGGAAGAGCTGCTGTTTGCATCGGGTTTGCTTTGTTCCAAAAGAGAAATGGAAATTCCAGTGCCTGTATGTGCCGGCCCGGCTGGAGCACCCCTGGCACCTGGGCTCCCTTTGCCTGCCCTGTGCTCTGGGTGTTGGTGCTTTCACTGAGCAGTTGGGTTCCTCTGGGAAGGAGTTCTGTTTAGGTAATACCTAGTTTTTATACTGGGATATGGTAGAAAGCTGGTAATAAGTTGAAAACACCCTGCTGGGTGTTACTTGTTGTTGAGCTTGTTTGTGGGGTAGGGGAAATGAGTTTATGCTCCATAAAAGCATTCTTTTGCTTTTGACCCCTTCCCAGCTCCCCACCCTCCCCTGGATGTCCTGCCTGTGCTGGGAGGGCTGAGTGGGAGCCCCAGTTTGGGTCGCTGGACTGTGAATTGGTGGGTGTATTGTCTCTTCCCTGTTTTCCCCCATTGCAGCTCCTGTAATTGGTTTGGTTTTTCCTGTCCAGAACAAGTTTTCCACAAGTTCTCCCCCTCTTAATCCTGCAAAAATGTGGAGTTTTCAGTGAAATATGACTGCTGAGGGCCCAGTGGGGAGACCTGTGGTGTTGGTGTCCAGCTTGTGGTGGCCACTCCGTACCTGCCACATCCAGGACCTGGCGCTGCCAGGACCAGCTTGCACCATCGGAGGGCAAGGAGGACACTTGGCATTACTGGAACTGGGATTGCAAATGCACTTCTCTTAGACAGCACCATTCTATTCCTTTAAAATATGGTCTAAAAAACCCCAATCTGAGCAGCGGGGCCTCTGCTGTCAACAGGCCGGGGCAGGTCGGCTTGCAAGGAGAGCAATGGCATGGGAAGGGTCTTGGAGCAGCATGGGGAGCTGTAAATCCTGCCTTTCCCTGATGAGCTGGAGTGAACCAGCTGGCAGATCCCCGTGATTTCTTTCTTTGTGAGAACACCCACCTTCGGCAGCGGGGTGCCGGGGGGGTGTGCCGCAGCGCTGCGGCGCCGGGGCTCGCCGGGATGGAGGAGCTTTGCATCAGCACTGCGGGGACACCCACCAGCTCCCCGGGGAGGAGTTGAGCAAGGGCATGGGGCTCAAGGTGGGGAGTTTGGGGATGGAGGCTCCAGTGCTGCCTCCCTTAGCGTGGCTCCCTTCAGCCGCCAGTGCCATTGGGGACACGGCACCTTCCGGGTGGTCTTGTCCAGAGCAGAGCCCCACACCTGCAGCTGGGAGGTCTCCAGTGCCACAACCTTCCCCAGTCTGGCCCAGTTTGCCGTGGCTGCACTGGGGGGACGTGGCACGGGGCAGTTTCCAGCCAGCACATGCCGGGACGTGCAGCATGGGTGCCGGCAGGAGTGACGGCATCAGTGCCGGGAGCAATGGTGGACCTCTTGGGGACCCTTCTGGATGCTGCCACCATGGCAGAGCCAGCAGACAGAGGTGTCTGGGCAGGAAGGGAAGCCTTACTCTGTCCTCCCATGGGCACATGGCACCCTGAGCAGGGCTCAGCAGCTGAGGCCGCTTTGCATTCCCACGGCAGGCACTTCCCATCGTGTTTTGGGGAGTGCTGGCAGTCACTGTCCCCTCTGGAAAGCAGGACCCAGCATGTGGCCTATTCCAAGCAGCCTCTGGGACGCCTGGCAGCTCAAGGGTGCTGGCAGCACTGCTGAGAGCTTGTAACACAGGTCATGCTTTTCTTGCTCAGGTTGCTGTAAACATTAACTAATCAGTCGTGGTGAAATCCTTTTTTTTTTCCTTAATTACCTCTTTTTTGGGACTGGGAGTAGAAACCTGGAGCTGCAGTATCTGAGAAGCTTTTTCCCACCCCCGGTGCCATCTCTGCCTGCTCCGTGGTGCCCAACACGTGGCTGGCCTGGCTTGTTTGGAGTGGGACAGCACAAGGTGGACTGCACTTTGTTTGAGTAACCTTGCTCCTGTTAGGGAGGGAACAACCTTCCAGGGACTGGAGGAGACCCTGGGGTAGCAGGCAGGAAAGGTAGAGGACTCTTGTGTAAATCAGCCAAGATTCATTCCCAGCTGGGATTGAAGCCTTCCTGGTGGTGGGTGGCAATCCTGCCCATGCCCATCTCATAAGAACCTCCTTTTTTCCACTTGTGCCTTGTCTTCTGCCATAGCAAATTCAGCTGGAGGTGTCTGGACCCCAGTGCTGGGGTCTTGGAGGTGCCTTGAGCTAAGCAGCTCTCCCAGCATGCAGCTGCCTCCTGATGCAAGGCTGTTGCTGGGATTTCATCCCACAAGGATAAACATGGTTCCTGCGTGGTGCTGAGTGGGCTGCACGAGGTCTCTGCGGTCTGTGAGAGCATTGGTGGGGCTGGCAGTGTGACAGTGACTCCTCACTGGGGGAGAGGAAGCCCTCCTTCCTCTTCATTGCCCAGGAGGAAGGTTGGCCCAGTGCCACTTTTGGAGTGGAGAGTCCCTGGCTTGAGCGAGCACAGGGGGAAGCTGGGCCGGAAGCCATCAGGCTTCCCATCATTGAGTGGGATAATACTGATTTTTTGGGGGGAGGTGCAATGGGAGGCATTGGCTTCCCTGGTATGGGGGGACCAGAGACAAAGGGGGCTCAAGAAGGTGGCCAGGAGCCTCGGGCAGCCCTGTGTGTGTGAAGTGGAGCCCGAGCACACCCTGGAAAATGTTTTGCTCGTGTTTGTTTTGGCCGGCAGGGAAATGGAGTTGGTGGTTTTTCAAGTGACAGGATCCACCCCACCTCGCCCGGCCGGCTTTCTGCTGCCTTTGCAGTGGAGTCACCACCGTCCCAAGGCACAGCCGTGCCTGCCGGGCTGGGATTGCCTGGCAGAGGGGCGCGTGCCTCCCCCGTCCCGCTGGCATCCCCGCCACAAATCAACGGAAGCGATTGCCATCGTTGTCCTGGTGCCCTGCTAATGAACCAGAACCGTGGCAGAGCCCGGCTCGCACGTCCCAGGGCTGTTGGCTGCTTCTCCTCATTTCCCTGTGCTTCTGGGCCACAGAGAAAATCCCCTGGGAAGGTGGGGTGGTGGGTGCCTGTCCAAGGTGGCCACATCGCGGTACCTCGCCGGCACAGGCACGGGGACGCGGCGTGACCTGCCGGTGTACGGGGCTGTGCCGGAAGGCTTTGATCTCATCTCAGCAGCCAGCTCGCCGCCGAGCCTCTGGAAAGGGTTGTTCTCTCCCTGCTCTTCTCAGCACAGCCTGCACGCATTCCCGTCGGAGCCTTTTCCTTCCCAGCTCATGCTTCGGCGCGAGACCGGAGTCTTTGACCTCCGTCTGCTGGTTTCGAGCCAACCCCCTTTCCAGGCTTGTCTCGCTTGTGTCAGCTAAGTTTAGACTGCTCTGGACATACCGTGGCTGATGCCAGTGGCAAGAAACCTCCCAGAGGGAAGTAAAGCAAGAGGTTTTGTTTAAATTTAAAGTGTCTTAACACCATTGTTTGAATACGCGGGTGATAAGTGCTCATTTTATGCATCTAAAATGGATAAATTCAGGCTGTGGAAGCAACAGGGCACTGCAGTTTCCAGTTTCTCCTGTCCTGGTGCAGGGAGAAGCTGTGCTGGAGCTTGGGGTGGGTATGCTGGGATCTCTGGATAAAGCTCCATCCTCCTGCACAGGGGGGCTGTGAGCCCTTCCTGGGACCATGGGCTCGGCCTGGCTGGTTCCTGCATGGGGCAGTGTTTCACTGCCGGCTGGAGCAGCAGGGCTGGGACAGGCGTGGGGCAGCAGGAAGGTGCTTGGAGCAGCTGGCAAGCAGTGCAGCTCCTCTTGGGGCTCTGCTCACGCAGGGAAGCCCTGGAAGGGACCCCCCTCTCTGAGATCAAATAATCCAGCCCTTCCCACTCCTCTCTGTGGCTCGGCCGTACCCAGGGCGTTGCTGCTGTGGGAGCTCCGTGCTGTGGATGGATCCTAGCAACGCCAGCTGAGTTTTCCAGGCAGATGAGGCAATCGCTGCCCGTGGGGCAAGGCGGTGCAGTGGTTGGTGTGCTGGCACACCTGGGATGGGGCCAGCAGCCCACTGGGAGCAGGGACACGGTGGGAGCCCTAATTTGTGGGGCTGGTGGTGGCTGTCCCCTGTGATGTGCTGCCTGGCACGGCAGCACAGAGGGAGCCCTCACAGGGCCATGGGCAGGACCTACAGACTGGGTCTTCTCAGCAGCCCCCAGGATTGCTCACACCTTTCCCATCCCAGCAGAGTCTTCGGGTGGGGTGGGAACCAGCAGAGCCGGTGCTGGGAGGTGGAGGAGGCAGGGTGATGATCTCCCCAGCACAGGGAGCAGAGCAGCTTCCTGGTAGTGAGATCCCTTACCTGGATATCCCCATCCTGCATCCTGCAGCATCCCTGTTGGATGCTGGCCTTGAGCTCTCCCTTCTCCTTCCAGACACTCTTTCTCAAGGCTGGAAATCTGGAAGCTCCAGATTTAACCTCTCAGCATTGCCCTGTCTGGTGGGGGGGCTGAGCTGACTGCTGGGTTTGGGGGTGTTCAAACAGCTTGGAGAGGGAAACTGCCAAGGAAGTTCCCTGCACGGCAGTGTTTGCAAAGCACGGAGGATGCTTGTGTTAATAAGCTGGGAAGTTTCATTTCCAAGCTCACGTCGTGGGGTTTTGTATGTCTGGATGGATCCCACCCGGCTTGGGGGCCGGGGAAGGGGATCCTCCAGCATCAGCTTCCCACTGAAATGTGTGGTGGGGCGGGAGGCTGAGTGATCAGATTTGGTGTATGTTTGGCCATGGACATGGTAAAGTGAGTCCTCGGATGTGATCTGAGATGTGTGTCCTGCTTCTGGGTCAGATAAGCCCAGAGATTCCTGGAAGGTGGGGGAGTGGGGAGGGCTGTTGGGCAAGATGGTTTGGGAGATTTTGGCTGAGAAGAGGAACGGTGATCCCAGCAGGATGAGCTGGGGCTCCCTCTTGACCCATTGGAGCAGAGCCATGAGCAGGCTCTGATGGGATCCTGGGTCTGTGGATACCAGCAGGCATGAGACAGGTCTGGCTGCAGGTCTTGTGCTTGTGCCTGGTCCCTGCAGCCACATCCTTGCAGTGCCAGGAGTGTCCCTTTGTCCCCCCTGTTTATCAATGATCTGGGCCAGTGAGCTCTGGGCGCTGTGAGGCCACAATCATATTTATTTTGTTGTTTTCCTGTGCGTGACATGCTCCATTTCCATTTTTCATTTCCTGTTGAGCCCTGTTTCCCTCCGGTGAGTCCGAGTGTGCCAGCAGCTGCCTGCCCTCCCTGCCCTCCTCTGCTCCGCTCCAGCGTGTTTTAATGATGCTGGGGAAGCTTTTTCAGCCTCCCACAGGTGATGAGTGCTGTGTTTTGCACCCCTACGGTTCCCATGTGGATTATATTCTCTCCCAACCTCTGCTTTTGCCCACCTTGAGCTCTGCTGGGACCCCATCCCAGATTGAGGACATAGTCCTGGCGCAGTTCGAATTGAAATCAGCTCTGCCCCATCCTGTTCCCAAGCCCTTGCTCTGCCCTTGCTGCCTCCTGATCAGCCACCTTGCTCCTGCACAGCCATGGAGTAGTGCCTTGATCCCGGTGGGATGTTTGTGCTGACTTCTGGTTGTGTCAAATCAGGGTGTAACTTGTCTTGGTTTTTATTAATCGTTATTTGGGTCCGTTGTGGCCTTTCAGAAATGCTTTTGCCAGCAGCTTATTTATCCCTGCAGGAAACTGTATACAAGGGCTCCCGTGGCAGAGAAGTTAGTGCTGACCTTGGGCAGTTTTGCTACAGGAGCTGTACTGGTAAAACTATCCTGTGGGAGTGACTCCTTTCCATGTGGAGCAGGGCTGGGCTGTCTCCCCAGCCCTTCGGTCTCCTGCCAGCTAATGAGCATTAATTAATGCCCCTGCACCACCTCCCTGCTTCGGGAATGTTCAGTTGACACGAGGATTGCTACGAGTGATGTTGGGGACAGCTGGTGTGTCCGTGGCCATCACTGTGTCCCTGATGGGTGCTCGCCAGGGTGGTGATGCTGCAGCCATGCTGGTGAGGCTGTCCTTAAATAAATGCATCCTGCACCCTGGGCATGCCATGGACCAAACCTCCATTCCCTGACTCTGCCAACATCCTTGGAGTGGCTGCAACAGCCCTTGTCCCACTGCTGGTGATGGTGGGGAAGGGAAGCCCTCCAACTGCACACTGGGGAGCAGTGCCATGGGGTGCAGCTGGGGAGGGGGACAGCCATGGTTTCATTGCAGGCGGCTCCAGACACTGAGTGTGGAGATATTTCATCCTCTCCGGCTGTTTGGGATGCTTCTCGTTCCTGCCGTGGGGGGCAGTTGCTGGGCTGGGAGATGCTGGGATTCCTTGTCGGGCTGGCTGTGTGGTGGCCACTGCGGGAGCTGGAGGCTCTCCCTGACTCCCCCCAGTCTCTGTGTGTTGATTGAGCCAGCTGGAAGATTCTCCCTCCTCCAGGAATTCTTGGCGTTCCCAGCAGGGAGAGAGAGCCGGGATGCTTGTGGATGGAGGGAGCTGGGATGCCTGTGGATAGGGTTTGGTGCATCAGACCCGCTTCTCTTGGGATGAGAGGGGGGAAGTGCTGCTCTCCCCGTCACTGCAGGGTTTGGGGGGGACTGGTGGGTTCCAGGCTGCCTTCCCACTCTGCTAGCTTGCTTCCATGTTGGATCCATTAGGGAGCAAGGCAGGAGGGAGGCACTGAGCCCCTCACAAGTGTGGGGTTATCCTGCTTGCTCTGGGGATGCAAAGGCATGGTGGGTGCTGGGGGAGAGCTGTGGTGCTGGAGGGGCCCATTCTGGGCAGCTGCATCTCCCGCCCAACTGCTGCAGTTTTGGAGCAGCTGCCTCCTTGCCGTGTCTGGTGGCCATCCTGGGGGTATCTGGTCTCTCCCCTTTGCTGGGAATGGGAGGATGGGGATAATTAAGATGGGATGTTCGTGATGCCGCTGTTCCCTTGTGATGGGCTCAGCTCTTCATGCCTGTTTTGGGGTGTGGGAGGGGAAGGAGACCGTGTCCCCCTGTGCCCCCTGCATGGGGTTGTTCCTTCCTTCCTTCTCACAGCCCCTTTGTCAGCACGAAGTAGGATTTTTTTTTCCTTTTTCTTTTTCTTTAGAGGAAAATTCCATTGTGCTATTTTTAGTGGTGACAACTTGGCTTCTCGCAACAACTTTATTCTGCTCCCGGCGCTGCCAGCAGGCGCGGGGGGATGTCTGTGGGAGCAGCCCCACCATACCAGGGATGCAGCCAGGCTGCCAACCAGGCACCTTCAGCTCCAGCCCTGAACCCAGGCTGCTCATGTGGCCACTCACTGGCTATGGGACCAGCTCCTTCTTGCTGTGATGATGAGCCCACAGGGCTCGGACAGCCCCCTCGAAGGCAGTGCGGTCTCCAAGTGTCACCTCCATCCCACCGGATCCCAGCGATGGATGCGGGTGGTGCAGAGGTTTCTGGTGTAATCAAAGGGTGGGGGAGGCACCCCACCACCTGCCCCTCTTTCTGTCTCAGAGCTCCTAAGGGGATTTTGGCTCCCTGGTTCCCAGGCAGACAGCTGTCAGGGGCATGAGCGGCAACTGGCCTGCTGGGGTTGTTCTGCTTGCCATGGAAAGCAATACCCCCAGTGTGAGTCTGTCCCTGGAGAGGTGTCCATCTGTCCATGGGGCTGTGAAGGAGGTGGGCACAGCGTTGCTTCCATGAGTGTTTTGGTTTTATTAATATTTTAGTGGGTGGTGTGGGGTGTTGCCATGGGATGCTGCGTGCTGTGGAATGTACACCAGCACAGAGGGAAGGAGTTGGGGATTCACGTACCCATGGAGAAGGGGATTCTCCTCACCCAGCTGAGACACAGGGAGCTCCTACCCCTGGTTTCTGGGGGGAGATTTGGCTCCTGCAGCATGTCCTTGCTCTGGTTTCTCTCCTCTTCCTCTGGCAAAGCTCAAAGCTCATGCAGGTGTGCCAGGGTGGCTCTGCCAGGAGGTGCCGGAGCCCAGGGAGGCAGATCCTGCACCATGTGGTGGGTCTTGCTCAATCTGCTGGGATCTTTCTGGAGATGGAGCAGGGTGATACAGGGAGAGCAGGATCCACCTCCGTGACAGCACATTTCAACACTGCTGATTCTATTATGATGATGATGATGATGATGAATTGTTTGATTTGGCAGAAGTCCTGGTCCATGCCCAGTGGACAGCAGTCCCGCTGAAGGGCAGCAGTGAATGGGGCAGGTACTTGGATCCCCCCCCGGGCTAGTTCTTGCTGTCAAAGATTCCTTTAAAACCAGTAAATCTCCTTTTCAGCTTCGTAAGCACCTTGCTGCCAGTTCAAGGTGAGCATGTGGCAAATGGGGGGCAAAGACAAGAGGGCTCTGCCTTCCATCTGCTCCTGGGTCTCACCTGGCTCATCTTCCCAACTCTTTATGACACTTTTTCTGGTGGCTTCTTCCAGGCTGGTGGCCTGGTGTCAGAGTCAAAAGGGTGGCTTTTCCCACAGGATGAGGATACTGTGTTTTCTCAGTCTTCTGCCTACCCATCTTGAAGCCTGTTTTTTTTCCCTTCCCAGTTGCCTCAAACACTCTCCTTGCTGGAAATATATCCCCAGGACATACAATCCCTGATTGAGGGGTGGGGTAAGGGATGCCGGGGGGCCCTGATGGTGCGGGGCACTTGCTGGGCTCATTTGCAAAAAGGGGGGTGGCCTTGAGCCATGGGAGGTTTTCATGTGCTTCATCAAATAAGGAAACACTGCCAGTGGTCAAAGGGCGACGGAGCGAGGAGCGCAGCGGGAATGCCGAGCTGGGGTTGGCGGCAGGAGCTTCTGGTCCACCCTGATGCCACCCAGCTGAGCAGCAGGGTGGGTTTGGCTGGACAATGGACTTGGAGAAGTACAAGAAGTTCCTGGGTGGACTCGGCACCCTGAGAGGTATTTCTGGCCCTCCGTGGGGTGGATGTGCAGCCCGGAGAGAGGCTGAGCCGCCCCGGCGTCGCGTCTTCCCAGGGCTCCGGCTGGGTCCCACCATCTGCCATCGATCGCTGATTGGGGCGAATCGAGCACTCCTGGGATGTCGAGGAGTCGCTGGCTTCCCGTGGAGGCAGCTGGGAGGGGTGGTGCTTTCCATGGCTCCGCTTCACTTCCCTCTTTTGTCTTTTATTTGGATTTGGAGCGGTGCGGTCCGGGCACAAAGCGAGCGCTGGGGCAGCAGCTGACCCAGCCCTGGGAGCAGTGTAGGGAGGCTGGGGAAGCTGTTTTGCCAGTACCAACTGGAAAAGAAATTGAGCTCCAATTCCTGCTAAAGGGAGAGGAGCTGGCTGCTGTTCCCACAGGGTAGGGACTGATCTGGCTCCGATGAGGGTGTTTTCACTGCACGCATCCCACTAGCTGTGGGTGCACAGTGGCACCTGGGTGCAGATTGCTGTTTTCCCCCTTCTTTCTCTAATTCTTTCCCAGGGCTTTGTCCTCTCCTGCCTTGCAGGCTGTCCCTGGAGAGCTGGTTGGGACACCGGATCCTGCGGGGCTGGCCCCTGGCAGGTGGCTGGAGGCAGGCTGCTGTTGTCCCGCTGCTGCAGGCAGTGAGCCCGGGCTGCGGGAGAGCAGCTCAGTTTACCTGGGGCTCTGGGAATGCTTCCCTTGCTTTTTCTCCCCTTTCTTTCTTTACTTTTTCCCCTCCTTGCTGTTAGAGCAGCTTTTTCCTCCGGAATTCCCAACCAACCTCGCAGACAGGTCTAGGGATTCTCCTGATAGAAGGAAGGCAGAGCAGAAAACAGAAAGCACCTGGAATGCCATTGCCGGTCATCTAACAACACTGTCATTGACTTGTCCCTTTTTACAGAGTGGCCTCAGCCCGGCTGAGCTTTACCAGCTGATCCCATTGTATAACAAAGGTGAATCAATTCCATGTTTAATTTAGCAGGGAGCCAAGGGAGTTGTCACCAGCGGGCTGGCAGCCTCCCCACCCTCCCACCAAGGGTTAATCCCGCAGCTCTGTGGCTGACAGCTGCCCTGAGTTATTGCGTCTGGGAGGAATATAATTCACTTTCTTATGCTGCCGTGGTGTCCATCATAAATTTTTCCTGAGCCTTGCTGCAGCTGGCACTGGGAATCAATGTAAAAGGAGCCCTGAATCACCATGTGCCGGCTGGGCGTGCCGGGGTGGTGACCAGCTCTGTCCCCGCCATCTGCAGCCCCTTGGTGGCTGGAGCACGGATGAGTGCTGGGTTTGGGTGCCAGCGACCCCCTCTCTGTGTTTTGGGGCTGCTGCTGAACCTCTCACACAGGGCTTTCCGGCCCTGCTTCCAGCTGCAGCTCAGCAAATTCCCCTCCTGCCTGCAAGAACGAGGTGCGGGAGCCAACATGACATTATTAATCGCGTTTACAAGGTGACTGGTTGCAGGAGCTGATCTGGCAGCGTTCCCTTCTCCAGGTGCTGCCCAGAGCTCTGCTGGGAGCGCTGGCTCCTGCGCTGGCTCCCACATCCCGTTGCTTGTGGCACTTTCCACTCCTGTGAGCCTGTAATGGGAACATGAAAACATGGGTGGCAAGTCCCCAAGAAACCCAATCTTTGGGTTTAGGTCTGTTTTGCTGCCTGTAGACCGAGTGATGCCGACTTTGTCACCAGCTGTGTTTACCACAGCCCTTCACAGCTTTAATTCAGGAAGTGGAGCCAGCAAGGAGAGAGAGGAAAACACATCATGGGCAGGGAAGGGGCAGGGGCTGGAAGCACTTAAGGCCAGATTGGATGGGGCTTGGAGCAACCTGATCTAGTGGAAGGTGGCCCCCCATGGCATGATGTGGGACAAGGTGGACTTTAAGGTCTCTTCCAACTCAACCAGTCTGGGATTCTATGCTTGGGGGAGGCTAAACAGCTCTATGACTGGGCACAGCCACCCCTTTCATACTGTTGGGGGGCTTCCCCACACATCCAAGAACAGGAGGGATGCCCAGCTTTGCAGGCAGTGATGGTTGGCTCTGTGGTGCTCACTGGCATGGAAACACTGTGCTGTGCATCTCGCTGTTGTCATTTGGCATTTGCCACGGATCTAAGTGTGCTCTTGGTGCTGAAAACAGCAGGCCCAGCCTGCCCTTGAGCTGTGGGGCTGGCCTGAGCTGGAGGAAAACAAGGTTTTATTACTGGAGAGGTTTCTTTTCCCTTCTCCCCCCTCATCTCTATTCATCTCCCCAGGGAGGTGGAGGCAGCAGCGGATATTGGAGCTGGGAGCGTTTCATATGTAAATGCTCGTGTATGTAAGTCCAGGCCCCTGACCCCCGGCGCTGTGCCAGCATCCATCTCCTCCAAAAGGCTTGGAGAGCATCCCAGTGCCCCCAGCCCGCCCAGCTGGGATGGGGCTGGGGGGCCCTGCCAGATCCCTGTCTCTGTGCCGGGGACAAAAGATGCTGCTCGGGGAGGGACCCTGCCCCAGAGGGTGTGGGGTCACCCAGACTTTCCACACAGTTTCCATCTTGAGTTTCCTGGGGCAGCTTCTGTCATGGCCCTGGGGTGACCAGATCCTTGGGCTTGGCTCAGGAAACCCATTTGATTACAAATTTATTGCTGGGTTAATTTTACCAGCAGCATGAGGACTGCTGGTTTCACTTTCTGAGGAGTTTGTTGTTTACTTGGCAGCTGGCTCAAACCCTGCATCTCCTCGGCCCTCTCTCTGTGCATGCCAGCTAATCTGGCTCCATCTGACCTTGTCGCTGCCACGTGCTTTCCCCAGGGGAATCAGGTTCAGATTTTCCTTGTGCCCAGGCAGCCACGAGTGGGTCCATGCTTGTTCCTGCTGCCTCACCATCATTCACGTGCCCAGAGTGATGAATTTCTTGGCTCCGCTGAGTTTCTGCTGTTAAAAAGAGGGGTTCAGATCTGAGGTGCTGGCCCTGCTGCCCGAGGGATGTGTGGAATTGGAGTAGGAGTCAGGAGCAGCTTCCTGCCCTGGTGTGTGCCACTGTGCCAGTGCAGGAGCAGTGCCACAGCTCATCCCTGTGTGCCACCGTCGCTGTTTGCTTTCGTCCCATCATGTGGTGGCTTCCCTGAGGAGCAGCCCAGGCTGGGGCCACCCAAGGTGGCCGGGTGTGATAAGAGACCCAGGGCCACCATCTGCCCCGGCCACTGCGGGTGGAGGCCCTGGAGAGTTTTAGTTCCTCTGGCACATGGCTCTCCCAGCCCTGTCTTCCTCTGTATGAGGAGGATGGGGCTGGTTGCCCCTGGGAATGGGTTGATGCCACAACTCTGGCACAGCCACCTGGGAAGGTGTCCCCTGGGGACCACTGCCAGCTGTGGGGACTCGCAGGCTATGCCCCTACCTGAGGATCCCTGTTGATTTACAGCTGTCCCACCATAGCCTTGTGGGTTTAGCTCCAGAAAGGTCCAGCTTTGCTGTGCTGAGCAAATCTGCTGGGCTCGGGCCAGGCTAGTGGGGTCCAGCAGATCTGAGGCTTGAAC
This sequence comes from Xenops minutus, assembly GCA_035221455.1. Classification (NCBI taxonomy): domain Eukaryota; kingdom Metazoa; phylum Chordata; class Aves; order Passeriformes; family Furnariidae; genus Xenops; species Xenops minutus. The sequence continues at coordinate 4,585,416 of JAWWEE010000058.1, forward strand.
GAAGTGGACAGAGCAGTGTTAGCAACTGGATTATTTCATTTGCTTTTTAACAGGGATTAAGTTTCCCTGTGGGAGAGCAGGTCTCTAGGGAACTGAAGTTTCAGGCTCCTTCCTCCCTCCTTTTTTTTAATCCTGCATTTCTCTCTGCTTGTGCTGCATGCCAAGGCTGACTGGTCAGGAGCTGGCAGAAGCACCTGGGATGAAGCATCACTTGAGGGCATGGCACAGCCATCACTCTGGCTGAGCCCATGGGGGTGATGAAGCATGAAAGGACCAGGACCAGATCCTGGGAGCTGTGGGGAGGGAGCTGTGGGTGTTCTGCTTCCCAGACCCCCACTCTCTAGTTGAAGGGTGCTGGTGCTGGCTGGCAGAGCAAGCTGCTGTTCCTTCACCCGCCTCCTGCCCAGCACTAATCAGGTTTCACACTGCTTAGTTTGGGACATCTAATGAGATCAGGGCTCAAGGTTGCTTTGCTGCCTGCCCTCCATCTGCAGAGGAAGACGAGGGAATTGGCTGCTTCCTTCTCTTTGACCTCCATTTGTCAATAAGGGCTTTGCATAGCCCCTGTTCCAGCGTGGCGGCTCCGCCACTGCTGTCCTTGTGTTTCTTGTGACCCTGAGCTGCTTTTTGGGGCACACCTGGGGGGCCAAAGGCAGAAAAAGGAGGGAGGACACATCTTCCTAACAGCAATTTGGACTGTGACCTCCCTTTGCCTTTATGCTTTATTTGTGAGGAGTAGGATAAGGTCACCAGAGCCGGGGGCTGCCAGTCCAGTCGGGGGCAGCCCAGCCCTGACCTCCCTGGCCCTGACACCCCCGTTGTGTGGAGCCTGTGCAAACACAGCACCCCCAAACAAAGCACAGCCAGTTCCCACCACCCTAACGTTTGCCTATTTCTCCCGCTGCCAAGCAGCCTTTGGTTGGCGTTGGAATAACAGGCCTCTTTGCAGAGACACCAGCTCTTTTGTTAGCTGGTAGAAAAGAAGTTTTGATGCCGGCCATCCCTCCGCCTCCTGGCTTTCCTGCTCCCTAAGGCGCTGCTGTGGGAAGTGCAAAGCTTGGACTTGAGCGGCCGAGGATGATCTGGCTCTGACCTGGCTCCCTGCAGTTCTCCCTGGGGCTCAGCTGTGCTGGGGTGCAGCTCTGCACCCCAGCCAGCTGCACCGCTGTGGGGTCTGGCTCCTCCAAGGGGGACTGGGGCCTGGGACTTTATTTTGTGGATTTTCCCAGGGTTCAGGGCATTCCTGGTGCTCAGCTCCTGTGCAGGTAGTGGGAGCAGGTGCTGGATTCAGCCAGGGTTCAGGCTGCTCTCAGGCACAGGGCTCTGCTGGGGCTTCCATCAAATCTCATGGTAGGGTTTTTCTGGTGTTTTTTATGTTTTGTTTTTTCCATGGCTTTTTCTCCCCACTGTCTGGGTGTACTGGGAATTATGGAGCGGGTGTTTACCCAGCCACAGAGACGGCGGCTCTGTGGAGGTGTGTGGTGTTGTCCCTGTGGCCGGAGGGGCAGGGAGGGACCCAGAGATGGCATCACCTTCCTCCTCCTCCCCCAGCCTGGGAAAGATGCCGCCTCTCCATGTCAGCACAGGCCCCTGGGAGAGCGTGCAGACGTGTGTGTCCTCTTGCACGTGGGCGTGCGAGCTGATGTTGCTCACTCGGTTTTTCTGCCGAGAAACCTTTGCTGTTCCCCTCCCTGTGCCATCCCCATTCTCTGGCATCACCTCATCCCTCTCACCCAGCAGTTCCATGTGCATCCAGGACAGCTCCAAGCTGCCCTCGCTGCTTGGCCGTCTGCCTCCAGATGTGCAGCTTTTATCTGTGCCCCGGTGCCACCGCCTGTCCCTGTTCCCTGTTCCCTCCGCAGGGTGATGGCATTGAGTTCATCTCAGCCCAGCAGGGGCTCGGTACTTTCCCAGAGCTGGGGTTACGTGGCCGTGAGTTTTGTGGCATCGTTCAATGAGCGAGCTCATAGGGCTCCCTGCCAGCATCCTCGCAGGGGTGACGAACCAGGGGAGGCTTCCGAGAAGTGGAAAGCAATGAAATAATGCCTGAACTGCTGCATCAGCAAAAGCCCAGCAGCCTTGGAGAGGGTGGATGGAGGGTGGTTTGTAATGCTGGGAGAGAAGTGGTGAGATCACCCTCACCTCCTCTCCAGTTTGACGCTTGTTCTAGGGCCAGAGGGATGGATCAAAAGCCTGGACAGTTTTGGAGAGGGTGGGAATGAGACGTGTCCAGGATGGCATTGCATGCACATGGCTTGTGTGCGTGGATCTGCTGGGATCCATGTGGTGGGAGACAGGGAGCTTCGGTCACTCTAGGGGATGCATGGAGGGGTGGGCACCCTACCTGCCCTTGGAGCAGCAGGGCTGGAAGTGCTGATGGCTACAGGTGAGAAGGGAAGAGTCTCCTTTTGGGTTATTCTGGAGATTCTTGAGGCCATGTGTTCTCCTGTTGGCTCCATCCATCTCACTAGAGTTGGTCCCCTCGGATGGCCCCTGTTGGGATGTCACATTCCTGTAGACCCCACAACCGCTGGTGCACTGGGGGATTTGCACTCCAGCCTGGGAGCAGGAGTTCATGCCAAGCCATGCTGCTGGGGAGTGATTAAGCTGTGAGCAGGTGGCTGTCCAGCTCAGCTGTTTGCCTTTGCAGAATGAAAACCAGCAGGAATGATGTTTGCTTCCAACCTTACCTCAAACCATCTCATCCCTGCCCTCCCCCTCCATATCCCACCGCAAGGTGGTCCTGGGGGTCTTGTCCCATGTCCCCTCCCAGCTGGGGCAGCAGCTCTGCTGTGGGAAAGGAAGTCTTGGGTTTTTCTAAGATATTATTCTAATTTTGGTGCCCAGACGTCTGCTGGAAAGGGGAACATCTCTGTCCTTATCATCAGAGCTTCCTTTTGCTGGTTCCTCGGAGTTCTGATTTTACCACTAATCGTGGGAGGGGGTTCAAGGTTCCCCCCTGCAACTCCTTCCCTCTCCCCTCTCTGCTGCATCCAGCCGACCTTTGGCAGCGTGGGCAGCTCCTCTGTGAGAGATTTCCAGGCGAATATTGATCTTTGCTGCCCTCACGGTGCCGATCCGGGGGGAGTTAGTGCAGAACAGCCCCCAAGCCCTGGGCTGAATGAGGCTACTCTGGTTAATGCAGTTTAAGCCCAGCTCAGGCTCTCACTATTCCCTTGCAAATGGGGAGCAGTGATGTGGTACTCGGAGCCAAAATCCCTATTTGCCCAAAACCCCGTATTTGGGAGGTTGGTTTTCCAGGGCCACAGGAGCATTGCTCTCTGGGAGGTTGCATAGTCCCAATTTTTTCCGACCTTCCCCAGCTCTGAAGTTGGGTGGTGATGCCAGAGGGCTGGCATGGGACCCTGTAGACTTGTCCCCATTCCTCCCAGCGGGACTGTGTCCGCTTCGGGATGATGAAAGCCAGAAGGAAATGTTTAACGTGGGGAATGTGCCCGCTGTGCCAGGAGCTGGAGGCACGTGGGCAGGGCTCGGCGTCGGGGCCCGCACGGCGATGGCATCACCGGCTCTGCCCGCACACGCTCGGGCGGGTGATTCACCTGCAGCAGGAGAGGACTTTGAGTTGAAGCAGCGGAGCCTGTCCCGCGGGGATGCGCTGGGCAGCGTCGGGAGCTGTGACCTGCCTCATTCCACCTTGTTTTTAATAGCCCGGATCAGAAGGAACGTCACCTTTGTTCTCGCTTTCCTTTCCCATGGCTCCTGGCGCCGCGGGCAGGGTGGAGTGGGGCTCCGCGCCCCACCAGGGCCCTGCCCGTGCTTGCCGGGGGTGCGCCGGCACAAAGGGGTGCGCCGGCACGTGCGGGTGCGCTCGGCAGCCAGGGCTGTGTCTTGCTGGGCTGTCTGTCTGGCTGGCTGTCTGGCTGCAGCTGCCTCTGCTGTGGGTTGCGAGGAGGCCATGATGACCTGGGTTTAGCCATGGGGGCAAAGCCGTGGTCCAGGGGGGCATGAGCGTGGCTGAGTGTCGGTGTGGGGCATGTGCTCCGTCTCTCAGCTCAGGGTTAGGGCTGCAGTGGGTTTGCTCCAGCACTGTCACCCCCCTATCCAACCCAACTGGGCTCCTCACCCAGCTCCAGAGCGGGACCTGCCCCTGGGAGCAGAGGATGATGCTGTTTGTGATTTACCTGGGCATCTCTGATCCAAAACCTGGAGTCTCTTTCCCCTCCTCAGCAATTCTTAGCTGCTGCCATAAGCGACTGAGATTTGCCCTTAAAGCTCCTAGAAAGGAGGAAAAAACAACAAAAAGGGGAAAAGCATTGCTGAGGAAGCACAGCAGGAAACCTGGCTCCTGTTCTGCAGTCACGAGTTTGTGCGTGCTCAGCACTGCTGCTGGATAGGACCTTTACTTTGTTGTGGGGCCAGAATTGGGTGACCCTGATGCTCATTTAGGGCAGAGAAGCCCCCCAGGATCCCCCAGTACACTCACAGTTGCTTCTATGTCCAAGCAGGAACCAAGCAGGTTCCTGCTGCAAGTGGTGGAGGGCTTTGGTGGGCTTGACTGAGGGGCACTGCCAGCACCCCTGGGCACAGGCAGTGCAGGCAGAACCTCAGAGTGATGCTTCTTCCCCGGTTCAGTGCTGCTGGGTGCCAGCTCTGGCTCTGGCCACTGTCCCCAGCACCATCCAGTGATGCCCGCTCCAGTGTTTCCACAGTGCCACCTGGCTGCCACCTCCCGGGGCTGGGACACACAGCCCCGGCCAGACTTCATGGGGCCTCGGGTGCCTCTGGGAGGCCATAGCACCCAGGGGATGAAAGAGCACCCCACTGGCATCACCCACCCCGTGCCAGGGTGCCTCCATCCCCGGGATGGTGCCAAGGAAGTGAGGGCTGTGCCCAGCTCCCGTGTGCCGCTGCCCGGCAGCTTCCTTGGTCATATAAGGAGATGCTGGAGCCGGGAGCTGCGGCCGTGTCGCCTGAGCATTACTCATTGGGGAGGCATATGGAGGGGGAGGAACTGCCCTGGACACCCAGCTCTTGGCCAGAGCCAGGGGTGACTCAGCCCTGGGCAGGAGCACAGCTGGAGCGAGGCAGGGTTTGGGGTCTGCACCCCCAGAACTGCCCTGTGGGGTACCCTAAAACCCAGGCAGAGTGCTGGGGTGGGGGTCACACCATTCTGGGTGATGCACATTGCTGCAAAATGCTGCCCAGGGCACCCTGTGAAATAAAGGGGTGCCCTGTAAGGCGGGGACCCCCCTGTGGGAGGGCATGGCCTCTTCGCTCCCCAAATTCCTGCGCGGGCGGGAGATTCGTGTCCTCTCCCCACCCCTTTCCTTTCTGGGCTGAGGCGACGGTTGAAGCCGCCTTGCAAGGAACTAAAACGGGCTGTTTGTGTTTTGGATGCTCAGGGCGGTTTCCATGGCAGGGAGGGGGGGCAGCCTCATGCTGGAGGAGGGGCTGGGGGCTGCATCCGGGGATGGGTGGTCCCCAGAGCCCTGGTGAGTCACCCCAAAACCCGCCGTTGGCTCTCGACACCCCGGATCTGCCACCTCCTGCTTTATCGCCTTCCTGCAGTGGGTTGTGCCCAGTGGGGACAGGAAAGTGGGGTGATGGTGTTAAACTGAGCAGGGTGAAGTGGGGAGGTCACAGGCATTCCTGGGGTGTCCTGGTGCAGCCAGAGGATGTATTTATATATAAAAATATGTATTCAGGAGTTGGACCTGTTCTTTCTGGGTCCCTCTCAACTCAGGATATTCTATGGTTCTATGGTATTACTTTTATATCTAAAGTTTATTTATATCTCTAAGTAAAATATATATTTATAGATGATTGTATATATTTAAAGAGTTTCTTTAGCCCAAAGCCTTGTCCAGCTGGAGCAGCTGGCAGGGCTCAGTGCAGTTTATCAGCCCCTCCGTGTGGGAAGCACCCAGGAAGCACAGGAGCAGCTGAGCCCCTGTGGGTGCAACTGGGATGAGGGATGTGGGAAAGCAGCTCCTGCTTCCCAGACCCTTTTCTGCTGGCACACCCCAGCTCCATCACCTGACCAGCAGCCATCTGCCTTGCAGGGTGTTATTTACCCCCCTCGGGATGGACCATGGGCCCATTTATGGTGGCCTCGTGCCTGCTGGTGGGTCATTCCTCCTGTAGCCTTAACAGAAAGCAGACGGCTTTGGTTGAAAACTATGCTGGGATATTTTTCATCCAGGCAGGGATGAAGCTCTGGAAAATATATTGCAACAGCGCCGAGCCCCGGGGTAACTCTGTATTTTTTATTGCCCATCTTGTTATCCTGAACAATGTTAGGAGGGCACAGGGGTACAGGACCTCCAGGGAATGATGCAGTCATTGGATCATGGAATGGTTTGGGTTAGAAAGGACTTCAAACCTCATCTCATTCCAGCCTCCTGAGTCCAGTAGGCCAGGTTGCTCCAAGCCCTGTCCAGCCTGGCCTTTAACACTTCCAGGGATGGGCCACCCACAGCTTCTCTGGGCAACCTGTGCCAGGTTTTGAAACATTTCAGGCAATGTTTGGGTCTGTCAGGTTTTGCTTGATATGGTTTTCTTGGTGAGCTGGACCAGCTTGTGGCTGCAGGGTTTGGGGAGCTGCTCAGGGTTATAAATGCAATTTAGATCTCTGTTTGCAGCTGGGTGACAGCCTAGACCTCGTGGGGTTTTCCAGCTGTGAAGTGGGTGCTGCCAGATGGCATCTGATGTGGTGCTGCCCTTGCGTGAGCTGGGGCTCCTGGCTGGTCAGTAAATCCTAAGCTGGGATTCCTGCCTCTCCCATCAGTAAATCCTGAGCCAGGCTGATGTTCTGCAGGTCTGCACTGTACCATCCTCACCTTAACAGCTTCCCCTTCGCTGCCAAGCATCAGCAGAACAGCCCTCTCTTGTCTGAGCCCTTTGGGGAAGGCAAAGGCAAGAAATGAGCCTTTAATCCCATACAACTTTCTATCCAAGAGCAAGTTCCTTCCTTCAGGAGCTGGCGGGGAGACATGGTATGTGATGGGCTCTGCAATCAATCCGGGCTTTGTGGGAGCCTCCCCACCCAGTTTGCTTGTGGTCACACCAGCCGAGGGGCTGGGCTCCTCTCGGTTTCCCTGTGCCATCCCTGTCCCGCCACTGCCGGAAGCGGTTCCGAAAAGAACTGAAACTCTGAGTGACACCCAACACGGTGCAAACCGTTAGTAAATAGGGTTGGGCTGCAAAGGCTCACTGTGCACAGTGTGGTGTGGGGGGCAAGTGGGACACCGGGCTGTGGGAAAGGCTGGGAGGTGGACAAACCTCTGCTGTAAGAGCAACTTTTGGGGGTATTTCCCTATGGGGGGGTTGTCCTGGCAGTTAATCATTAATCCGGGCATCCATGGAGGGTGATGGGAATGTCCTTTGGGTACTTGGCTCCTGGAAGCCCAAGTTTTGTTGCTGTTGCTTTTGCCTCCTTGCTGGGCAGAGGGTTTCCTGTGAACAGATAGTTTTTGGGTCCAGCCCGGGGTACCAAGCCCCCATGGGAGCCCCTCAAGGCACTGCCTGCATCTCCCAGCCGCTGCCCCTCCATCCCCACTTCCCTCGGTGTGTTGGCATCACCAGGCTCTCTGCTGGCAGGGGACGCTGCTGTCACCCCTGGTGGGGGGCCAAGGTTTTATGCTTCCCCCAAGCCCCTGGTGAGGATGTGAGTGTTGTGGTGATGCCCACACGGCAGCTGCTCCCACCGATATCCCCTCTCCGTGGCCGCCGCAGCCGCAGCCGACCTTCCAGCGCGGCTGGGAATGGAACTCGAGGAGATGACGTCTCTGCCCGCTGAGCGCGGGGGGGGACGAAGTTTGGCCGCGAGAACTCCGAGGAAAGATGTTTGAGCCGGCCTGACGCTCACTTTTGTCCCTCTACCCGCCCCCTCTTCGAGTTCCCAAATCTCCCAGTCCCAGCGGCGCTGGTTGTCCCAAGCCCTGCCAGCTCCGGGGACACACAGCCAGCTGCAGGCAGAGGCGCAGGCAGGAAGTTTCGGAAGTTTCTACAAGCAGCGACTCGGCCCCCAAGCCCTCACCCTCCCTGCGATGCCAGACCCCGGCAGCCTCAGGAGAAAGAAATTCGGAGCCAGGCTTGGGATAACGGGCCGGGAATAGGAGACAATGCCTCTGTCGGAGAGCTCCTATCTGCCGCCCGCCGCCTTTGTCCTGAGCCACGTCCTGGGCATCGCCGGCGTCCTGTACTGGCGCAGCCGGAGCAGGGAAGGTAGGGGTGTTCGGGGGGCAGGGGGGCACTAACATGGCTGGTGTGCTGCTGATGACGGTCACGGATTGTTTTCCCTCCCCAGGAGCTGTGGCAGCGGCCGGGCAGGGACGGACGTGGCTGTGGGAAGGAGGGAGGAGGACACGGCAGTGAGGGGATCCTCACCGTGGCCTTCAGCCATGTGTGGGTGTGTTTGGGGGGGGTCAGAGGTTTTAGTGCCTAAATTTGGCCTCGCCACTCATTCCCAGCCCGTGTGGGGCTGGGAGCGGCTGGGATTAGGGGGGTTCTCGCTGAGGGTGAGGCTGCGTTTTGTCTGGCACAATTGCACGACACGTGGCTGGGTTCTGCCTGCCGGTTCTGCCCCGGTGCGGGGCAGCGTCACTCCCAGCGACAGCAGCGTCTCCAGGAGCTGCCAGCACCGGCAAGACACGGCCCTGGGAGCTCCTCCCGGCCCTGGCACGGCCTTGCCGAGCAGCTGGGGCTGACCCTGCCTCAGTTTCCCAAAATAGGGCCGCACATGACCGCGCAAGGAGGGTGAGCATTCGTTACAGGGATGTGCAATAGCTCCAAGGCCCTGGACAAGGACTCGGTAGCTCCTTCTGCCTCCCAGCCTCTTCCTCCTGGGATTTGTTTGTTTTGATTCCTCCCTCTTTTTTTCCAGCAGTGCTTGTTCTCGCCTGTGCCTCTGCATGGGGCCTCTTCCCTGCGGCCGTGACCGATTCCCCCTTTTCTTTCCCTTTTTCCATGCAAAGGGGCGGGACTGCGCAGCCTGTGCAGTGCAAAGGGCTTTTCCCTAGATAATGCTTTGGGATACACTTCTTTCTTTCTTTCTAAACTACTGGGAGAGGGAGATTGAGAGGGAATTGCACAAACATGTTGCTGTGTAGAATGCACCCTATCACCCACTAAACCCAGACTTGCTACAATTCCTCCTGCTGACCCTCTGTTCCTTGTCCATTTAATTAATCTCCGTGGCCAGGCAGTGTTGTCCAGGGATGTACTTGGCTCCATCCAGGGACCTCCTGAATGCTTCCCATTTTGGCTGTCTCTTCCCTGTGCCAACCTGCTGCTTTGCCCTTCTTGGAGGGGTGTATCCCCCCCCAGATTCATCCCTTTTGGAAAGTGTTGCAAGCAGCAAGTATATTCTATATCTGCTTTCCTTCATCACTCCTTCCCAGAAAAGGGCATGTAAATCCCATCCCATGGGCACAGCATCCTGGAAGACAAGGGTCATCTTGCAGTGAGTTTTTTGCCCTGTGATGCTCACACAGCTCTGCCAGGCATCTGCCCCACCCCACTCTCCTTTGCATCACCACTTCTCAGGTGTCTCGCTCATTAAATATCCGGGTGTTGGATAGTTTTCCACCGCAGGTATCTCTTGTGCGTTCTTCCAGGCTGAATCAGGCTCTGTTTCCTCTCCCTGGGTGAAAGGCTCTGTAAATCCCGCCTGGTTGGCTCTGTTGTCATGATGGATTATGTCAGCTCTCAAGTTGGCAGCCAGCATGTTTTAAATACCTCCTGCTCCTCCGCCAGCCAGGTTTTTTGTGTATCCCCCTTCTTAACAGTACCAGGTTTAAAAAAACCCCGTGCATTCCCGTTCTTTGCTTGTTTTGAAGTGAAAGCAATGGGTTTCAATGCTTAAAAATTTCTTGAATTTTTAGGTAACCAACCCATCTTTCACCCCAAGGTTGTTTCTCATTGTTCAATGCCACTTTCACACTGAGTATGGGCTTGGAGATGTCCTCAAGCTTGTCCAGAGCAGGGTCCTGTCTGAGATTTCTCATATTCCTTAGGATTTAGCAGGCATTAATGAGCAGGAGCAGAAAGTTTGGGAGCCACTTCCCAACTTTATTCCAGGAGGCTGGAAGAGCCTGTGGGTGACACGAAAGCCCACAGGTTCCCTCCTGAGGATGGCAGAGGGCCATCCCAAGGAGCACTGAGCGCATGCAGGGTGGAGGGTGCCAAGGCAGGGTAAGGATTAGGGATTGTGCCTGATCAGGCACCTTCTATTCTGCTGATTCCCAGGGCTGGGACCAGGCTCTGGCAGCAATAGCCTGAGGCAGAAGGAGGCACATGGTGATGGAGTATGCGAGCGAGCAAGGCCAGCAATGATGGAGGAGAGATCCATGGGGGAGCAGCAGCTCCTGGCCAGACGTGTTGGGAGCTGCTGGGGACAGGCAGGCTGCCAGGATGGAAGCTGCTGCAGGCAAACGGGAGGGGAATTGTCTGTGCAGGGTGTTGTGGTGGTGCTGGGGGGGTTCTCTGGCACCCAGTGCCTGTGGGAGCCATCCCTGTGATGACAGCAAGTGCCTGGGGGCCCTGATGTCCAGCAGGATGGTGAGTAGGAGTTTTTCTTTCCGTGCTCAACTGGTGGCTCTGGTTTTGGAGCGCTGGAAACCAGCTGTGGGGCAGGATGGTTTTCCCTGTTCCCTCTCACTAGCTGGGTTCACTTGGGGGACCAACAGGAGAGGGATTAACCCCCCAAACCACCTTCCCCTTGTGTAGCCACCAATGCTCCTTCATCCTTGTTGCTTCTGCCCCTCTGTGGGGGATTTGTACTGCTATGGTGGAGAGCACACAGTGCCCCGTTTCCTCTGGGATCCCCATTTTTGGGGATGAGGTGGGCTGAGCTCTGATGGGGAATTTGAGGAGAGGAGGTGGGGAGGGAATTAAACCACATGTGCAGTGGTTTAATGCCAATGATGTTCCCTGTCACTGCCGCCAGCCTTTGCTCCACGCCCTGTGTATGAGGGAACCTGAAGCTCTGCCGTTGCTTTTCCTGTTGCTGGCTTCTCTTAAGAGTGGGACAGATTTCGTTTAGCCACTGTAACCTTCCCTCTGGCCATGTCCAACCTGCCTGCTGGCCAGGCATCTCCTCTGCTCGCTGTCCCTGGCTGGTGGCAGGGTGGTTCTTGCTGGGGCCAGCAAACTTCTGCTACACCAGGGAGGAGATGAGCATGGGGGGATTGCAACAAGTTGTTTGTCAGGGTGACTCTGGAAAAGATTAGCCAGGGAGAGATAAGCTTGCAATGCCTTAATATTGTTAGTAAGCAGTAACCAGCATTATTATTAGCTCAGCCGATAGCATGGGTGCGGGCTGGGGAGGTTTTAATCTGGTTGGAGCCCAGGAACCACCCAACAGTGGTGAGACAGGGCAAAAAAAAGGAGGAACCCCCCCCATTTCTGCAGGAGATGAGAAGAGGGAGCTCACTGAGGAGCTGCTGGCCTGCAGGCAGCCTTGGGATCCAGCACTGGAGGTGCCTGGCTGCAGACTGACCGGGTGGGACTTGGTGACGTGCCTCCGTCCCCGTGTGCTCCGCGCGATGCTCGGGGACACGCTCCCACCTTCCCGAGGCAGCACCCTGGCTCCTCTTGCCCTCCTGGCCAGGGCAGCAGCTGGCAGGAGGACTGCAGGGGGATTATATTTAGCAGAAAAGGAAGAGAGGTGGTGATAAGGTGGCCCCCATTATCTCCCCGCGTGCCGAGCGGGACTGTGGCCGTGTCGCGGCTCCAGCACTTCAGACCCTGGACATGATTTGGGCAGAAGCTGCGGGCGAGCAGGCAGGAGCAGGGAGAACAGCCCGGCATTGTCCCTCCTGTCCCTGGTGCAATTAACTGGAAAACAAGGCGAGGAAAAACAAGCCAAGAGCCGGCCAGCGGGCAGTGCCCAGCTCTGCAGGGCGAGCCTGTGCCCGCACCCCCAACCCGCCAGCCACAGGAGCTGCACCGCACTCAGCACCGCTTCTGCCTCACGTGCCGGAGGGAGCAGCTCTGCCCTTCTGTGCTGGGAGCGTTCCAAGCTGCTTTGCTGGCCACTGGGGCCGTTGGTGAGGATTTTGCTGGCACAGAGTTGCCTCGCTGGCAGCACCCTGGGCTGGGAGCACCCAGAGAAGCACAAGGAGCTTGGACACCAAGGGCAAAGCAGGCGTTGACATTGCGGTGAGGTTTGCGGTGATGCCCCGGAGGAGGAACGGCTGGTGCCCATGCCGGGGGCACCGGGGTAGGAAGTGGTGAGGTGGGAGGAGCTGCGGCTGAGAGCTCACCCATCCGCACCCACCGGGGCCGAGGTGGACGAGTGGGTGGTGCTGCCAGAAGACCCTTCCCCAGGAGCCGGGAGGCAACTACTGCTTGGCCAGGACCCAGCGCTCCCCATCCTGGGCTGGGGCGATGGAGAGGCGGCATCTTTCGGGGGAGAGGAGGCGTCTGAGCGCCTGCCTGGTGTGCCGGATGTGCTGCATCGGTTAGTACCCACCACCCTCCCCTACCCAGCCCATGGGCAGCCCCCATGGCATAGAGGGAATACGAGGTGCGAGCTTTATCCACCCTGAATTAACACCAGGGTTGGGAAGGGACCCAACACCGCGACTCTGGGAGATCGAGGTGAAGGAAAAGTCCCTAAAAACACGTGAGAGTGACACAGCTTCCTATGGCCGGCGGTGCCAGGCAGCAGCTCCGTGGCTCAGCCTCATTGTCCTGGGAAGCTGAGGGCTGAGCTTGGCAGGATGGGAAGTGAGAGTGGATGTAGTTCAACCAACAGATAGTTTTTGGCACCTGGTTACGTGCCTTGGCTGGGGGACAGAGCGGGACACTGCAAAGTGACGTGTTGCCGTGTGCCACGTGTTTGACTATGGAGCTTTCAGAAGGGGAAGCCGTGGGGTGGATGAGGAAGAAGAATGATGTTGGGTGGTGCTTTCCATGTTGTGTGGATGGAGACATTGGGAGGTTTTCTCCAGGACCCCTGGTGCTGTGCAGGGATCCCCAGTGGCCCCCTATCCCTAGAAGTGGAATGTGGGGCTGTGCAGCAGGACGTGTAGCGTGGATGGGGATCTCTGGCTGAGAGATGCTGGTTTTCTCACTCCTCTTGATTTTTGACTTAAAACCAAAGCAATGGGCTCTGCTTCCTGGTGGACCCTGATATCAAAGAGGTCTCCTGGGGGAGCAGGGCTTGTCCTTTCCCAGATATCCCAGACATCTCCTGGGCTAGACAGGACAGTGCTCAGGAATCTGAGGTTATGTGCCATGGCTTGGTGCTGAAGAATCTTTTCCTGCAAGGTGATGTTGTTAAACCCAGGTGATCCCATTGGGCACAGGGCTGGCTGCCAGGGTTGCCCTGAGCCCTCCTCACTGCCTGGGCATGGGGAGGTGGGAGCTGAGTGGGACCTCCCTGCACCCTGTGGGATCCTCCAGTGTGTGTGGCCCATCTTGTGCTCTTTCACCCTCTTTGCATTTGTTTTTCATGTGATATTATTTTTTCCATGGAGCAAAAAGCCTTCCTAGAGCTCCCTTATTGCTGCTTGGTATCACCACAAATCTCCCATCCTGTCACCCTGCCAACCTTGGGGATGGGACCCCCTGGGGATGTCACCCACATTGTCACCCTTGTCCCGCCAGCATTCAGAACTCCCAGTGTCTCGCCAGGGCTGAGCTGTGGGACAGAAATAAACATTAAATCCTGACAATCCAATGAACCAAAAATACAGCAACAGAATAAGCTGCTAATTGCACATGCTGGCAGTGCCCAGCCAAGGCCTGTTACGGGACATCTGGGGGGGTTTATGTAATACTTAAAGCCTTCTGGGAAGGGGGACACCCTCTCAAAGTGGGGAGACTCAGGCAAACCCCACTCCCTCCCTACACTGCCTCCAGAGGGGACAAGGAGGCACAGCAGGGACATATTTTGGACATTCAGCTGGTGCTGCCAGCTGGAATTACACCTATCCCCAGTCATCCATGCTGCGGTCATTAAATAACATTATTCTCACAAAAAACCCAGTGTATTTTGTTCTAGCTCCTATTTCCCTGCCCGAGGGAGATGTTGGAGCCGCGTGAACCGCCCTGTCCCACACCAAGCCCTGAATAAGCTGCCTCTGTTCCCTGTGCCGGCGCAGGATCCGTCCTGGCACCCACGGCGATGCCTCTGTCTCTTCCCCTCATTTCAAAGTCATTTGAGTTTCTGCATGAGAACCACTGACCAAGAGCTGCCTTTGTCTTCTTTTGACAGATGAACGGGACAGAGTCCAAAAGAAAACCTTCACTAAATGGGTCAATAAACACTTGATGAAGGTAAGAGTCATGTATTTTATTATAAAGGCAGTTCAGTGACTGTCTGTCTGTCTGTTCCAGCTCAGGACTGGCTGATAAATGCCTTTGTAAGGTTTTTTAAAAATCTTTTATGCCTGGGACTGTTTGATTTGAGTGTTCAAATATGCCTCTACTCAGAGCAGAGCAGGATGTGCTGGAAATGTGCTGGAGCCTTTGGAGGGCACTGTAGCATCACCACACAGCCCTTTTATTACCTTTCCCTCCTGGGTAGCTGGTCCTTGCTTAACAGGAGGCTTGTGCATCCTGCCTCATGCCAGGGCGAAGGAGGTCCTCCCCTCGCACCACCTTGCCAGCAAAAATGGGCTTTTTTGTCTTTCAATGATGCTCCTGTGTGTAGAGGAGCACCAAAGTGTGCCAAGGGACTTGTTTTTAAGCAGGATTAACATGGCACCACAAAGTCCCTCCTGTTTTTCTTGCTTAGTGCGGGGTAGATTTTAATTAATTCTCTATTTGCCAAAAACAAAAAAAGAAAAAAAAAAAGAAGGAAAAAAATGGTTTGGGCACAAGGTGTCCCAGCTGTGTTTTCCTGCCAGCTTTGCAAAGCTCTCTGCCAAGCTTTTGGCTGCTTTCTACATCTTATGAGGGAGGGAAAAACAGAAAAATCTTGAGGCTGCTGTGGGAAAACATCTGGGGATTCTCAGGAAAGTGAAACCCCAGGAAAAGGTCTGGGTGTCTGGGGAAGAGCAGAAACAGAGGCTGCATGTGGTCAGCCTGTTCCTGCAGGTGTGCTGCCCATGGAAACCTCCTCTCCTCCCAGCTGGAATCTGGGTGCTGTGTTTTGGGAGATGCTTTAGGAATGTGACAAGTTAAACCAGCGCCTCAGGAGGAGCTACCCTTCCCACAGGGATCTGTGTGCAGTATTATGGGATTACCTGGAGCACAGATGGCTTAACAGTTTGATTTTGTGTGTAAAATTGGCAGCAGCTTCTGCCAGGTCATTTTGGGAAGGGGGAGGCTGCTCTCCTTGGCCACAGTTCTGGAATAACAGTTTTAAGGGGCCTGATGGCTTTTCCCTCCCCAGGTGCGCAAGCACATCAATGACCTCTACGAGGATTTACGGGATGGCCACAACCTCATCTCCCTCCTGGAAGTGCTGTCGGGAGTGAAGCTGGTAAGTCTCCAGGGATGGACAGGGATTCTGGAGCCCCCCCCGAGCCCCCTCCATCCTCCCCCTGCTCCTTTCCACTCCCAGCCATCAGCTGTCATTTCTTACACCATAGTTTTGTTTTCAAGTGTCTGTCATTGTTTTTTTTAATTATTATTATTATTACTATTATTATTTATTATTATTATTTTTATTATTTATTTTCACTCAGAGCCCTGTCTCCCAGGCTGGTCTCTCGGATACCACCAAAGCATCTGGTTATGGTGCTGGGTAGAGCCCTCTTTTTGCTAAGTCCAGCCTTGGCTCCATATTTAAAATCATGGATAATTGCAGATTTGACCAAGAACTGCTTCTGTGACAGCGTGTCCTTCAGTTTACCTCAGATTTGACACTCCTGCCCCATGCTCAGCTCCTGAGTTTGTAGCAGTCAGCGGTGTAAATCTCTTCTCGTAGAGTCCCCCCTCCTTCTTCTTCCTCCTCCTCCTTCTCAGACTGACACATTCCCTCAGCTCCAGGAAGATCCCGATTGCTGTAGCAGCGTAGCACAGCAGGAATTATTTTAGTTTTCCCCAAAAATAGGATCTGGGCAAAGATCTCCTACCTCCCTCCGTTACCCTCCAGAGACGCCAAATCAGGTTTTGCGGGGGCTGAAAAATTGGATCACGCTACTCATGATCCAGACAGCTTCCTGCTCTTCAGCTTCCAAAATCAGGAGGAAATTCCTGTGCTGGAGCCTGGGGTGTGCCAGAGACCCAGCCGCCTTCGTCCCCTGCTCTTTTATTTCTCCTCGTGCCTGGGTGTTGCATTTTGGTTTCCATTCTGTCTCCCTGTTGTGTCCCCCTCCCGTCGCCGTCCCTCCCGTCCTCCTTAGCCCGTAGAGCCGCCCGCTGAGCGGAGCCTTCGCCTGGTGAGAGCACCAGCCTGGTGCCGTGCAAGCAGCGAGGAGCGTGAGGAGGAAGATGATGATGATGAAGAAGTAGGTTGAGCCTGTCCTGGATGCAGCGTACCCCTGGCAGACACTGGGGTGCTGTCGGATAGTCCAGTGCAGCCCAGCTTTCCCCTCTCTTCGTGGTTTTGGATAAACCCCACTTGGGGTGGTTGCCCTGAGTGAGGGTGTGTGGAGGGGGGCTGTGAGTGGAGGTGCAGCCTCATTCCAGGGCTGTGTTCCCGTGAGCTGGATTATCTGCCTGTGCACCACAGTGTCTGCCTGTAGTCAGGGCACCCACCCACCTGGTGTGACAGCATGTGTCCCCTCCACGGGGTGGGAGGGGACAGGGACGGGTCCCACACGCTGCTCAGCCCTTGGGGCTGCTGTGATGGCTGCTCACCTGGCACTGCATGGACAGGCTCTGGGCACAGGCACTTCCCAGGATACGGGGCACGGCCAGCAACTCCTGTGCATGTGGGTGGAAGTGGGAGTGAGCACAGCCTGGTCCCAGGCAAGGGTCAGCCTGAAGGGGACAGACCCCAAAACTTGTTCAGGTGTAAGAGAAGGTGTATTTTCCAACCCCTGTGCTCTGGATGATGATGCCTTTGTGCAGTGTCAACTCCCTGGAGCAGTGCAGGAGGAGCTGGAGCTGTAGCACCTTCCCAATGTTTCCCTGCAGCCCTGGACATGTTCCCTTTGCAGGGACAGCTCTTCCCCTGGCAGGGACGACTCCTCCCCTTACAGGGACAGCTCTTCCCTTCAGGCTGAGGAAGGAAGGTGACTCGGAGGACTTGGGGTGTCGTAACAGTTCAGAACATCGTGTCCCTGCCCATGGCAGGAGGTTGGAATTAGATGCTCTTTAAGGTCTTTTCCAACACAAACTTTCTGTGATTTTATGGATATCCTGGTGAATCCTCATATTGAAGCTGAGATCAGGATTTGGGTGTTGATCCTCCTACTCCTAGTGATTCAAAGCAGACCCAACATCCCATACCCTTTCCCTGGCCATGGCTCAGCCAACAGGTCCCTCTGAAATCCCTGACCTGCAGCAGCAACAGGCACAGCCCAGGGTGTCTCGTTTTCCCCTACTTGGAGCAGCAGCCCTGCCTGTGTGCAGGAAGAGCCAAGCTGGGTCTGGAGGGGCTGATGCTGAGGTTGGGGTTCCTCTGCCATCAGTGGAGACCCACAGCTGGTCCCTGCCTGGGTCTCCATGCCCTATCTCTGCTTCCACCTGGATCAATTGGACTCTGTATCTGTTTGAGTCCATCTCTTTGCTGAGCCCTTTTCCCAGCTTGTCTGGCTGTCCATGGGGTGGGTGAGATCCTGCCCTGGTATCTTGGAGGCTGAGCCCGTCCTGCCTGCTGCTGGGCCTGGACACTGACCCTCAGGGTCTCAGCAGAGGTCTTGGATCTTCCCACCTCCATCTCCCTCCGGGGCCCTTTTGCCTTTTTTCAGCAGGATTGTGCACAGCAATAGCTTTATTGGTTCCAGAATGACATAGAGCAGGGTGTGTGGGTGCACAGGGGGTCACACCAGCATGCTGACAGCTCCCAGGGGACCACTGTGCATGTGGGGTGCTGCCAGCCCTGCCCTGTGAGCCTGACCTGAAGCTGCTGCCTTTCTCTTGCAGCCACGTGAGAAGGGGCGGATGCGCTTCCACCGGCTGCAGAACGTGCAGATTGCCCTGGATTTCTTGAAGCAGCGACAGGTAAGGGCTGATTGATGCTCATGCAGCAGAACTGGGTGGTTTGTGGTTCTTTCTCCTGGCTGGGCCTTGGGAAGGGTGTCAGGAAGCAGCATCAGCCCATGCTGGGGTGTTCCTGTCTCCATTATGCCAGTGCTAGTTGAGGATGACTTTTGGGGGGCTTTTCCCCATGGGTGTTGTGCCTCTGAAATCCACCCATGCACACAAAAACGACTATGAAAATGGGGGACCAACTCCAGTTCTGGGAAGGGATTTGCAAATGTCACCAAGAGCCACTTCTGCAACCTGAAAGCTTCACCTGGGGCTCCTCGGCAGATCCTGGTCATGGAGATGGGCAGCTGTGGCATATCCATGCCTTCCCCCCAGCTATGGGGGAGATATGGCTGCTGGTTCTGCCCAGCCCACACAGCCATGGCCTCGGTGCCAGCACAAGCCAGGTGCCTCTCTGGCATCAGCCCTCCAGATGTCAGCATGGACTTATTAACCTTCAGTTTTTGGAGGATATGTTCCATCCACCAGGTTTTTGGGAACTGCTGGCCCCAGGTGCCTGTGCAGCTGGCAGAGACCAGTCATGCTCCACACCCCTGGGCAGATCCTGCCTGGAGCAATGGGATGCATCCCGAGACTTGTTGGCTGTGCAGGTGAAACCCCCGCAGCCCCGGGGCCGGGTGTCCTGTTCTGCCTGTTGGGTCAGGTCTCCCCACCGTGATGATGCTCCCAGATATGCCAAGACAATGATGATGATAAATTGTACCAGTTCATGCTGAAGCAGAGACTTTTCTCTCTTGCTGATGGCTTGAGGGCACTGAATAAATGTGAGCACATTCCCCACTCCAGGGAGGGTGAGCCGCTTCCAGCCCCCCTCCTCTTCCTCCTCCCCAGCTCCTTGATAGAGACATTTTGCCAAGGGCTCTGGGGAACTTGTTTCTCCGCTTGGATGAAACAGCTTTTTCCTTTGAAGTGTGATGGATGGCCTGGTGGCCTTGCTGGGATGTCTTACCCCAGACACTCCTGCCAGAGGCTGATCGTGGGGTCCCATTGAGTTGTGGGGAGCAGGGACTCCCCCAAGGGAGAAGAGTGAGGGCAATGCCTTCATTAGGGCTGATTGATTTTGAGCCCAGGATGGAGTTAAACCTTGGTCATCCCCTTTTACCCATGATATGTGGGCTGTAGCTGTTCAATTATGCACCAGTGCTCGGGACTCCGGGGACACTGCTCTGTGAGCTGAAGTAAAGCCATTAAGTGCTGGGAAAGCACTTCTGGATGGAGAGTGCTGGAAACATGGAAAAGTCCTGCCCGAGCCAGGAGACAGGGTGGCCTTGCTGCCTCCTTGGGAAGCTCTGGGGTGTTGTGTGCCCACTCCCCAAGGAGTCCTTTGGGGTGGCCCTGGGGACAGTGTGGTGGGGGACATGTCCCCTGCTCTCAGGGTGAGGCTGATGGGCCCCTTTGACCCTGCTGTGTCTTTTCCAGGTGAAACTGGTGAATATTCGCAATGATGACATCACGGACGGCAACCCCAAGCTCACCCTGGGGCTCATATGGACGATCATCCTCCACTTCCAGGTAGGTCATGGAAGTTTCTTGCTGGAGGATGTAACAGGGCTGGTGGGAGCATGTTGTCCCTCCAGAGTGCCAGCATCCATGTTTCTGCATGTTCCGTGGGTGGGTCCGGAGGGTCGGCACACATTGCAGTGTCATGGAGACCGTGTCGGAGAATAGCAACACCCTTTGCTCATCATTTACATGCTGAAGTCATTAATGATGGGTTGTGTGCAGTGGCCTCCCGGTTGGCTCCAGGGTTGTTGGCAGGAGCTGTTTGCTCAGCTGGAGGCTCTGGAGAAGAGCAAATTCGGAAGGGGCCACGGGGCTGTTGTCCCGAGTCGTTCCCATTTGGGTGGTCGGTGCAGCCACAGGACTTCTCACTGGGATGGAATGTGTCAGCTGTGTGACAGTGGTTCACGACAGGGATGGGAGAGCTCCCTGACCTGGGACTGTCTCCAGCAATTGTGTGCTAGAGATGCTTTTGTAAAAGAGGGTTTTGGGTTTTTAGTAGCCTCAAATTATCTGGTTGTAGCTTTGATACCCTTGGGGGGATGATGTGTGGCCTCCAGTGCCACCAGTGTGTTGGCATGTGGGGCTTGCTGAGTGGTGCTGCTGTCAGCAGCCTGTGGCCCTGTGACATTAGCTGTGGGGTCATCTCCACTGTGGGACCGAGCCCGTGGGAGCTGCTGTGTCCCAACTCCCTGCTGTATCCCCTCTGGCATCTTCCAGATGGGACTAGTGCTGGCTTTGAGACTCAAGAGGAAGATTATGTTTTATGGAGGATGGGCAGTGCCTCGGGAAGAGGCTTTTGGGAGGAGCGTGGGGATAAGCTGGGTGTAAGGCTGCTGACGAGGCGCTCTTCCCGAGCTTTGGCCCTGGGAAGCAGCCGAGGTCGAGCAGGCTCTGGATGCTGATGAGTCACTGTCATGTCCACTGGGGCCCTGGCTGTGGCATCTTGTCCCTGCTGTCCTCTTGGTCACCCTGCCCTGGTGCATCCTCTGCTGCAGGAGACCATGGAGAGGGCATAGGGAAGTCCTGGGTCTGCTCTGTGCCTGGCTGGGAGGGGATGTTGCCACTCTGCTGTGGGGGACAGGGCTGGTGACACAGGGAGCGGGGCTGGTGCCACCGAGCCTGCGCGTCCTCTCCCTTGCCTGCGCTAACGGGATTTTTTCTGGGGTTGTAGGTCCATTGTGAACCTCTTAATCTCCTGTGTCCCAGTGCTGCTGCCTGGGGGGAGGCGGCTGGGAGAACCCGGGAGAGGTTTGGAGTGGGATGGTGCTGATGCAGAGCCCAGGCATTGCCAGCTCTGCACAGAGCTGGAGTAGTGCAGATGAGGGGGGTGCCCCCATGCCCTGGGGGCTTCCCTGTGCCCTGGGAGCTCTCACGGTCACTGGTTTCCCTTAGTCACCTCCTGGGTTGCTCTGCATTGAGCATTTCCTCATTGAGTGTTTCCCTGCTTGCTGGGGCTGAGCTCGATCACCCCTGTCTTTATGCCTAGTGTTGCCCAGTTTTTGTCACACCCCCACTTTGGGTGCTGCCCTGCTTTGGTTACCCTGCTGTGGTCCCTCTGAGCTGGCAAGCAAAGTTAGGATGCTCAGCGGTCCTCAAACCCCTTCCCTGGGCAGTGTTTGGGGCAGAAGGTGCAGGAGAGAGGCAGGACTAGTGCCGGAGCAGGATGGAGAACATCGTTCTGCCGCTCCTGTTGGGACCCTCCAACTGCGGCTCCCTGAAGTGATGCAGCATCCCCAGGGCACCTTGGGCTGCCCATGTGTGCCCCAAACTGGGTGAGCCTGGTAGGAGCGTGAGCACGTGAGCTGGTCTTCTGGGGCTCTTGGAATTAAGAATTAAGGAGCAAACCTCCCGAACTGGAGAGAAACACCCCTGCGGAGCTGGTTGGCGTGCATGCAGAGTCACTCTGACTCCTCCCTGCTTTTTTTTTTCCCCATTTCTCTCCCACCCCTTCCTTTATTCTACCTTTGCCAACCTTCTTTGGGTTTTGTGTTTTATCCCCCCTTTCCCCACCCTCTCCCACTCCCCTCCTCGCTCCGCTGCCTGATTCCTGCTCCCTGTTTGTGTTGGCGAGGGCCGTGCTCCAATTACCTCATATTTGGAGAGAAGGACGCCGCAGCCAATCCCCGCTCCCTCTGCTTTTAGGTCAAGTGATTTCTGAACTGCAGTGAGATGCTTTGAATTTGTCTCCTCGCAGCGCCCAGGCTGTAAGATGGCTGTCTGGAGCGGCGGCGGTGGCGGCCGGGCTGGCGGCAGGGCTGGCAGCCAGGGGCAGTCGGTGCAGCGCTGCACGCCGGGCGCTTGAGCCCATGAAGCCCGGGCTGGGATTTATTCGGGAGCCGGCGACTCGCTTAGCTGCGTTACTGCCGGCACTGGGGAGGAGGAGGAGGAGGAGGAGGAGATGGGGAATTCGCTGGGCTGCGTTAAAGAGCAGAAGGAAAAAGCCGTGGGAAAGGCACCGCTGTCTCCCAAAAAAAGGGTGCGCTTCAGACGGAGGCGGAGAGGGAAGAGGAGAGCGATGCTGGAGGCAGCCCCGCAGGAGGAGCCCCAGGCGCTGGAGGTGGCTGAGGATGAGGAGGCGCCGAAGTCAAAAGCAGCCCCCCGGCAGGAGGGAGCGGAGGAGCCCCACGGCGGGCACCGAGACCCGTCGGCGCTGCACCCCGGCATCATCGTGCAGGTGAAGGAGCGCTTCCAGGGGGAGGTGCAGAAAGCTCGCCTGGTGCTGGAGCCGCAGCGGCCGGGTGTGGCGGGAGCTCCCCGGGAGGAAGGCACCACCGTCATCGCCCGCCTGCTGGAGAACCCGGCCGAGAAGGACTGTGAGAAGGCAGTGAGCCGGCTGGTCGAGCTGCAGCGGAGCGGCACCGGCAGCTGCCGGGCTGTGCTGCTGCCCCTGCGCGGGGGGACCGGTGGCCACGCAGAGGGGCTCCTGTCCCCGGCCGGCGCTGTGCCCGGCGAGCAGCCAGCAAAAAGCCGGGAGCCGAGGGCTGGCAGTGCCCAGGATGCCTGGGGGAAAGGAGGCAGTGATGATCCCAGCTCCAGCGCCGCATGGACCTGCTCCTTCGCAGCAGAGCCGGGCACCGTTTCGGAGCTGTCTACGCCGTCCCCCATGGTGGACCAGCTGGAAAACCCCAGTGTGGGGAGAACCTCAGGGTTGCCATCGTCTCGGTCTGGGGAGGGAGATGGGCATGGACTGCCAGCTTCCCGCAGCCCGTCCTCCCTCAGCGCAGCCCGGAGCTCCTCGGGGTACGGCAGCGACCCGGCACACCGGCCAGCCAAGGGCACAGGAGCTGGTGGGACCACAGTGTCACCCTCTGATGGTGGCCATAGACTCGCTGCGGAGGGCTGGGATTGGAGGGGGAGCTCGGGGACAGCCGGAGCGATGGTCAGTGTCTGCGTGAGCCCTCACCCCCTTTCTGGAGTGGGGTGGGGGGACCTGGTTCAGTGGATCCCAGATCCTCGTGGTCTCTGGGGATGGTCATCCCACCCAGTCTGGTGCTGAGCGCAGGCAGGAGGACGCTGGTGCAGAAAGCCCCTGAAGCCTTTCCTCCTCCAGCATCTCCTCTGGGAAAGCATCCCTGTCCTGTCTTCTGCTCCTGGCACGGGCAGGCTGAGGGCAGCAGTGACCAGAGTTGCTGGGTGCGGCTGGCGGTCACACAGGGTCTCGTGCCATTGCTGTCACCAGTAACAAATGTGCCCTCAGGGCTGCTGGCTCGGGTGTGAGTTTGTAGTGTCCTCTTCTTGTACTCAGCTCCTGGGTGGGTGGCAGTGAGTGAATGTGGAAACAGGGCTCTGCCTACTCCAAGGGGTCTCCAAGAGGAAGAGGAGGGGATGATACTGTGTTTTGGAGCTTGTTGCTATTTGCAGGTCACTCTTTGGGGGTGACAGGGTAGGCAGAGGTGCCCTTGGGTTTGGCCAAGCCCTGCACATGCCAGGACAAGCATGTGGTTCAAGGGGCTGTGGCTCCCAGTACCTTTGCTGGGTTGGGACCAGTGTCATAGGCACCATTTGGCCTTCAGCATCCTGCCACCAGTTGCTTGATGCATGAGGCTGATGTTGGAAGGGTTTGGCCCCTGGGCCTGTGAGTTTCCGCTCTCTTTTCTCGCTGGTGCCTCCCTAAATCTTTGTCCTGTCACAGACATGTGAAGAAAGGAGGGTGGAGCTGGTGCCGCATCCTGCACCTCTGTAAGCGCATCCCTAGGAGAGTCTCCTGCACGGATGCTCTCAGGGAAAAGGCCCAGTGGTTGGAGAACCCCAGTGCTGTGTCAGTGGTTAAAAATAAAGGATTGATCAGAACTGGGTGCTGTGAGGTGCTCCCCGAGGGGCAGCAATGCTGGAGAGCCTGGCACAGACAATGGGTGGGTTCACAGAAGGGTTCACTCTGCTCTTAATTAAGAGCTGTCAGGTAATTAATAAGGGGGTGCTGAGCAGATGGAGGTTTGTGGGTCTCTTCCTGCTCCCTGCAGGTGTGGAGGGTCCCATCCTGCATCCTGCTGCTCACGCAGCACATTGCCCTATCCATCCTGGCTCTGCCATCAGGTGCCAGCTCCCAGGTTCCCGAAGGAAACCCAGCCCTGGGGCTGGAGGAGTTAAAGACAGTGCTGGAGGTGTGGCAGCAGCTGACAAAGAGCAGTTTTATGTGTGATGAGCATATCAGGCTTGGAAGAGGGAGGTGAGCTGCAGCATACCAATTACACCGGCAGCATCCGCCCCGACGCGGGAGAGATGGATAATCCTGCAGGTCCCTGTCTTCTGCCTGCAAAGGGATGTCTGACAGCTGGGACCTGTGCAATGCCAGCACCCAACTGGGTGTATTTTGAGGAGGAATAAAGCGACTGGGTGTTTCCAGGGTGGCAGGTGGGGCTGGGTCCTGGCACACCTTCTCCCTGCAGTGCCGGGAGGAGGAATCCAGGGAGCAAACAGCCTGCATTGCCTTTCCACACGCACCCCGGAAAATCTGAGCAGCTCACATCCTCCCCTTTGTCTGCCCCTTAATTAAGGGGAGGTAATTGTACTAATTGGGGAGCTGGAAGGGGGGAGGGCGAGGAGGAAGCCCTGCCAATCAGAAATATGCTGGCATGCAGAGACACGTGCGTGGTGTCACGTGCCAGTCTGGGATTCGCAGCCAGTCCTGTCGTCTGTCTGAGGGGTCGGTGACTGTCAGTCTCTTTTGTTGGGGAATTGGGTCATGGCACCCCTGCCACCAGCATCTCCTGGCACCCACCTCTCCGGGCACAGCGAGGCAGAGGGGGGATGTGACAGCCTTCTCCCCATCCTTCTCTTTCCCGCTGGGATGGAGCTCGTGGCCCTGCTCCATAGCTGGGGGTCAGGGGGAGGTGTCCTCTCCAAATGCTGTTTCCTACTTGTTAACTTGGTATTTTTCACAACAGGATGCTCCAGGTGAGCCCTAGAGCTCCAGGTGGGGCATCCCCTGCTGCACCTACAGCCCTGGCAAGGGGTGGTGTCAGTGATCCTTTCTTGGGTGGTCCCTTGCTGCCCACCATGAGTGCTGTTGGATGGGAGCCCTGGGCAGCTGAAGGTGTTTGGGCTCCTCGTGGTGGGTGCTGGGCAGGAGGAGCAGATGTACAGGAGCATTGCTGTTGGCACAGCCTGTTTGGGGCAGGAAGGGACCTGCCTGGAGCCTCCTCTCTCAAGGACATTGCGTTCCCAGCAAGGTGTGTCCCAAGCCCTGGCTGTCAGGGATGGGGATGGTGCAGAGGAGCAGCTCCTGTGGTTGTAGGAAGTCGGGATCTGGTGGTGGTAGCTCCTGTTCCATGTGGGTTTGGCTTCATAGCCAAGCAACACCTCATACCCCCATGAAATGGAGTTGGCAAATGCCTGGCTCTGCCTCCCTCACCTGTCTGGATCTCCAATCTGCCCAAACCACACCATACCCCAGCTCCCTCCTGCAGTTCTGGTGGTCCATTCTCAAATTTGTCACCTTTTTACCCCATGGTGACCAGGAGTTTCCTCCTGCCCTTCCTGGCAGCTGCCAGGTCTGGGGCAAGTTCACAGAAACTGGATGTGCTTGATGGAGCTTTTCTTGCTCCTGCATCATCCCATGCCACTTCCTTGCAGATCTCCGACATCTACATCAGTGGGGAGCTGGGGGATATGTCAGCCAAGGAGAAGCTGCTTCTGTGGACACAAAAGGTGACAGCAGGTTACATTGGGGTAAAGTGCACCAACTTCTCCTCATGCTGGAGCGATGGGAAGATGTTCAACGCCCTCATCCACAGATACAGGTAGGCAGGAAGGAGCAGGGGAGAATGTTGTGTGGGTGAGAGGAGGGAGAGAATCTCCTGGGTGTCCCTGCCCACTGTTGTCAGTGATGGTCTGGAGAACTTGAAGATGTGGGTGAGGCTTGTCTTTTTTGCCTGGAATTATCTCTTCTGTCAGGTAGCTGGGGTGTGGGTGCTTGGAATGAGCAACAAATACTTCAGTTTGCAAGAGAAAACAACTTAGTGAGGTTGGGGAGAGGCAAAAAGGAAACGCTTTTAAACTCTTGAGTGCTGCAGTGGTTACGTGTCAGTGCTGCCCTTTCCTTTTCCATGAATAGCAGCACTTCCATCCATGCTTTTATCCAAGGATGTCAGGGCTTTTCTGAGCAGCATTTAAAGCTCTCACAGTTCCTTGAGGGACAGCACAACCCTAACACACCTGCCTTGCTCAGTGCAGGCAGTGAGTCACAGGCAGGACTGGTTTCTGCCTTGGCTTTTTGGTCAATGGGACCAAGAAGTTTTCCTTCACAGCCTGAACCTCCCCTTGCCAGAGGGGATGAGCTGGGGAGGTGCTGCAGCCCAGGTGCCCTGAGAGAACCACCACCCACGGCAGCAATGCCCATCCAGGATGCTTTGCCCTGGGCACCTCATGCTGTTTGCCAATGTCATGACTCTGGTACGCGTCTTGCAGGCCAGATCTGGTGGACATGGAGAGGGTGCAGATCCAGAGTAACCGGGAGAACCTGGAGCAGGCCTTCGAGATTGCCGAGCGCCTGGGGGTCACACGGCTGCTGGACGCCGAAGGTGGGAGCCCAGGGGGTGTGGCTGGTGCAGGGAAATGCAGACCTTTCCACCCACTCCTGTTCCTCATTGCCTTTCTGCTTCCCTCTTGCCAGATGTGGATGTCCCCTCTCCGGATGAGAAATCTGTGATAACTTACGTGTCTTCAATCTACGATGCCTTTCCCAAAGTCCCCGAGGGAGGAGAAGGGATCAGCGCTATCGTAAGTATTGCTGTGGTTTGGGAGGCTGGGAAAGTCATTTCGAAGGCAGGTGGTTGATGGGGGAAAGGTTTGGAGGTTCCCCGTTCCCTGTAGTGGATGGCTGATGGGTGGAAAAGGCTTGGGGGGAGGAAAGAACTTCCCTGTTAGCATGTCTGCCCTTTTCCTCATGGACTCTTGCCCACCAGCAAGTGCTCTGCAAAGACACTCTCACCCTACAGGAGGTGGATTCCAGGTGGCTGGAATACCAGACCCGTGTGGAGTCCCTCATCTCATGGATCAAGCAGCACACGATACTCATGTCAGACAAATCCTTCCCCCAGAACCCTGTAGAGCTAAAGGTAGGTCCTGGATAAGGTCCATCCTCAGTGTCCTGTGTATTCAGTGCTGAGGGAGGGGTGGTGGCATTCCCCAGGGTGGTTCCTGATGAGCCTTTCTTGTTCCAGGCACTTTATAACCAGTACATACACTTCAAAGAAACTGAAATCCCAGCAAAAGAGCAGGAAAAAGGAAGGATAGAGGAGCTCTACAAACTCTTAGAGGTAAGGATCATCATGGCTACCTGGAGGCTTGTAGGTGGGAGTGTTGTGCTTTTGGCAAGACTGAGTGTGCTCGGTTCAGGTTTGCCGTGGAACGGAGAAGTGGGAATAACCCCCAGGGTAAATGATGTAGTGAGCAGCAAACTGGGGGAGCAGAGACAGAGCTGGTGCCTTATAAGCCCCTTTCATCACTGTAACCCATAACCAGCTCAAGGAAAAGGTGGGAAATGCCAATCTGTTGATGTTTTGCCCAGGTATGGATTGAATTTGGACGCATCAAGTTGCCTCAGGGTTACCACCCCAATGATGTGGAGGAGGAGTGGGGCAAGCTCATCATAGAGATGCTGGAGCGCGAGAAGCTGCTGCGGCCGGCGGTGGAGAGGTTGGTGCTGTGCCTGTGAAAGGGATGTCTCCTGCTCCCCTGGCCAGAGGGACATCCCAAGCCTCTCTCTCATCACCCTCTGTCATTCCAGGCTGGAATTGCTGCTACAAATCGCTAACAAAATCCAGAATGGTGCTCTGAGCTGTGAAGAAAAACTCACTCTGGCAAAGAACACGCTACAGGCTGTGAGTGGGGGGATGGTGTTTCCTGCTCCTGATTTCATTTATTTCTTTGTTTTCCTACTCTTCTTCTGTACCTGTCTCTTCACCTCTCTTCTGTTTGGGGTGCTGGATTTCCCTAAACAATTTTCCTGTCTCTTCTGCCCTTGAGCCTGTCCCCAGGGGCTAAAGTAGGAGTGGTGGATACCTGGTGAATTGTGGTTATTGGAGAGGATTTTGGGGCAGGGTGGCTGGGGAATGGCCTTGCCTTCTGGGGATGAAACTGTCGAGGCTGGACATCTGCCGAGGTGCTGGTGTGGAGAAGAACAGCACTTCTGGGAAAGTTTGTTGTATAATGAGGCTTAAAACCCTCAAAACGTGTTTTATTTGCCTAAAAGACTGTCAGGAAGGACTCAGTGGCAGACCCCGGGTAGGGAGTAGATTTCTGCAGAGGGTTTTTTTGTTCTGGGAGAAAGAGATGTTGGTTGAAAGGCTTGGGAGCTAAAACTGGTGACCCCATCTATCCCTAGAAGCTTTCAGTTCATCTGCAGAAGTTTTTCTAAAGGGGATGTCCTGGGTGAGATGTGAGGGATGAGTTCATGTTCTGCTCAAGTTAAGCCTGTGGATCAAAAGGTTTTTTCTGTCTCAGAGCTGTTGCTGGGTTGCTGTGGTGTTCTCCCTGCCTGTCCTGGGCTGAGGGGACCCAGCCCTCAGTGTCCTTTCTCCTGGTGCAGGATGCTGCTCACCTGGAGTCAGGCCAGCCCGTGCAGTACGAGTCCGACGTGGTCGTGTACCTGCAGGAGTGCGATGGGCTCATCCGCCAGCTCCAGGTGGACGTGCAGATCCTGCGGGATGAGAATTACTACCAGCTGGAGGAGCTGGTGTTCAGGTGAGAGGGGCTGTGCCCGAGATGGAGAAATGTAAGGCAGGGGCTGCCCAGGGCTCCTCTGCTCTGTTTTGTGTGTGTACCTCCTTCCCCATTCCTTGCCTGCTCCCCCAGGATCATGCGGCTGCAGGACGAGCTGGTGACGCTGAGGCTGGAATGCACTAACCTGTACAGGAAAGGCCACTTCTCCACCCTGGAGCTCGTGCCCACGTCCACACTGAGCACGATGCACTTGAAGGGAGAGTCCCTGACGAAGGGGCTCCACACCTCCTCGGCCTCCTGGTTCAGGAAGCCCATGACTAGGACAGAGCTGGTGGCCATCTCCTCGTCTGAAGATGAGGGCAACCTCCGGTTCGTGTACGAGCTGCTGGCCTGGGTGGAGGAGATGCAGGTGAGTGCTGGGCCAGATCTGTGGGAAGGCAGGAAGGTGCTCTGGGCTTTTTCCTGCCTTTGTCTATGAATGATTGATTGGATGTTCAGCGTTTCTGGAGAGCTCTGACACTTCCATCTTGAGATGGGTTTTCCCTCTTGTGGTCCTGCTGATCAGTGGGTACCAGAGGACCCTTTCAAAGCTGGAAACAAGTCTGTACTGATGCAGTCAGTTGGTCTCATGTGGGTAGTGATGCTTGTGTAGGCTGTCCTGGAAATCATTTAGTGTTGGAGCACCAGCTTAGGATCTTCTACCAGGACTGGGTGGTGTTTATTCCCTCTGGAGTGACCTGGGAGGTTTCCTTGCCCTCGTGTCCTTTTGGGATGACCTCCTGCAGTTGAGAAATGCTGACTTGAGCCTCTTGGCCTGTTTCAGATGAGACTGGAGAGGGCAGAGTGGGGGACCGACCTTCCAAGTGTGGAATCCCAGCTGGAGACCCAGCGGCACATCCATAGCAGCGTGGAGGACCTGGGCTCCAGCGTGAAGGAGGCCAGGATGTACGAGGTATGGCATGGGATGGATGACACAGTGCATGGCACAATGTGTAGAGGGACGTGAGGGCATCAAGGTCAGCTCTGGTGGGTAAAGGTACCTGGGACAGAAGTGCCTTTTAAGGATGGAGCTTCTGAATTAGTGCAGTGCAAGTAGCTGCTGCCCTGAGCCATCCTCTCCACTTCCTCTTCCTCACGCCAAGCTGGGGAGAAAGATGTGGGGATTGGGTTTGAAGTGATGCCATCCTGTGTCAGGTAACAGGGGCATTTTTCATCCTTCAGGGTAAAATGTCTCCGAATTTCCGCGCGAGCTACACGGAGACGCTTGGCAAGCTGGAGACGCAGTACTGCAAGCTGATGGTGAGTGGGCTCCCAGAGGGCCTCTAGAACTACCCCAGCTGGGGTCCATCCCTGCTGCCCTGCTCCTGAGCATCTGTGTTCCAAGGCTGGGGATGGGGGGAAGGAACACATTGCCTTCAGAGCAGGGAAGAGGAATCATCCTTCCTTGTGTTCAGGAAACCTCAAGCTTCCGGCTGAGGCACCTCCAGAGCTTGTATGGGTTTGTGTCTCGGGCCACTGCTGAGCTGATTTGGCTGAATGAGAAGGAGGAGGAGGAACTGGCCTACGACTGGAGCGATAACAACCCCAACATTGCAGCCAAGAAGAACTACTTCTCAGTGAGTGGGATGGTGGGATGAGCAGATGCTCTCCTGATTGTGCTGCTGCTGCTGCTTTTGATCTGATGTGGGACCTTCAGCTCCCAACAGACCTGAATTCCCCAGAGTCTGGATGGTCTCTCCCAAGTCACTGAGCTTGTGGCTCCTGAGTGGAGCTGATGAAAGTTCTCCCCAGAGCAGAAAGTGCAAAAAAGTGTGTGTTCAATTGAATTTCAATCAAATGGCATCAAAAGATGTATTTTTTTCCCTATTTGGAACTAAAGGCACATTTAACTAGTGGAAGGGAAATAAAGTCTGAGCTGAAGAGGAAAATTGATTCCTCTTTAAAGCAGCATAAATAAATTCCCATCTTTCCACAATCACACTGTCTGGAGCTGAAGAGGTCCCTGGGCAGGTTTCCAGTATCTGTGTTACATCTGCCCTGGGTGTTTGGCATCCCGATGGGAATGGGCTGTGGTGCTCCCATAAGCTGTGCTGGATTCCCTTGGGATTCACTGGTGTTTCCTGCACACATGGTCTGAGCAAGGTCATTCCCCATAGCTGAGATTTGGACTTTGCTTGTGTCCATCATGCAGGAGCTGACGGCGGAGCTGGAGGAGAAGCAGGACATCTTCCGCTCCCTCCAGGACACGGCTGAGCTGCTGTCCCTGGAGAACCACCCAGCCAAGCAGACCGTAGAGGTGAGCAGGCACCTGGAGGAGCTGGGAGATTCCTGGGAATCAGCTGGCAGCAAAGCTTCTCATCTGGGATTGGGAGACTTGCTGTCCCTCCTCACAGTGCCTGATGAAGTGTTTGATGGTGGCAGAGCATCAGTGCAGTGACAGAGCTGTTTTATTTTGGGAAGTGCAATGAGAAGCTTGAGGCCAATCCCAAGTAATCCCTACCTCAAATTAAGACAGATACACAGAGCATGAGCCTTTCCTGCAGCAAGGTGATACAGGGAATGGCTTTGGCTGCCCTGGAGTCATTCAGGCTTCTGGAGATACTGTGGTGGTGAAGCAAAAGGCTGCAGGAACTTGTTTCTCCCTGGGATTTCTTTGGGGTTGGGAAAAAGCAGACCTGTGCATCCCACAGCCCCTGGAATCATTACCCATGAGTGTGTGGATCACAGAGATGTTGGTGGTCCAGGGTCTGCCATCTCCTGCTCCTCCTGCCTGTGTGCAAACCCTTCTGGCTGCAGCCAGATCTCACCCATTTATGCCCTTCCCATGACCCTCCTGGCTGTAGATGCTCCTTATCCATCCCCGTTTTCCGTGTGTTTCCCAGGCGTACAGTGCGGCTGTGCAGACTCAGTGGCAGTGGATTAAACAGCTCTGCCTGTGCGTGGAGCAGCACGTGAAGGAGAACGCTGCCTATTTTCAGGTACTTAGGAAGGGCAGCCCAAATTCCCTTGGTGTCTATCTGCAGAATCCCACTGCATGGGCTCCCTACACTGCTGTTCTCTTTGGGGGAGAGGGAAGGAGGATTTGGGGTGCTCGGGGTTTCTCCTGAGTATCTCTTAGCTGCTCTCTGGGGATGTCTTGCTAGGGAATAAAAGGATCAACTTCCCTGTAGTGCAGGTTTCTGTGACCCTTTTGCCTTTGCAGTTCTTCAGCGATGCCCGGGAGTCGGAGACGTACCTGCGGAACCTGCAGGACTCCATCAAAAGGAAGTATTCTTGCGACCATAACACGAGCCTGACGCGGCTGGAGGACCTGCTGCAGGACTCCATGGTGGGTTCTCTGACATCCCACCACCCTGGGATGGCCTTGCTCCAGCCAAGCCACGTTGCTTGGGGCACCTCTTGCTTCCCAGGGAAAACCAGGCTCTTTATTCCCGCAGTTTGATGTAACGTGGTTTGTTTTCCACCTTGGCCAACATTCTGCTTTTCCTTGGAGCTGCAGCACATGTTTCTACGTGGCTGTGGGGCACAGGCTGTGGATGACCCCAGCTGTGTGGTGGCTGGATCTTGGTCACTGTCATCTAGAGGCACCATCCAGCCTCTCTGTGCCCTTGGGGTGCAGAGCACGTTCCCTGTGCTACCTGTACAAGTTCACAGCCTGACACAGGAGCTGGTTCTGCCCCATCTGTGCCCATCGTGTCACCCTGGTGGAGTTCTGCTAACAAAGGCGTTGTGCAGAGCCTGCAGGATACTCCTGGTTGTGCTTCTGAGCTGGTGGGATGTGGAGAAATGCCTGCTCTTTATCCAGCCCAAATCCTGTGTTAATCCATCGCACTGGATGGGGGGAGAGCCAGGGCAGCCCGGCTGTGCCAGGGGTTGATCTCTGAACACGTGGCCTGGCTTAGCTGTGGCACAGCAGAGAGCAGGGGCCAGGCCATTGCTCTGTCGTCTTCTTGTCTGAATTGGCCTGAAAAAAAGCCAACCTAAAAACAAACCCTGAGGAGCAAAGCATCAACTGGCTTTTGAAACCAGCATCAGGGGAGGATTTGTGCTATGGGTTAAGTGCTGAGCTGCCAGTGGAAGGGCCAGGAAGTGATATTTGAGTGTGTGGAGGCAGCTGGTCACTTGGACTTTGCTCTTAGTGCACACCAGTGATCCCCAGTGTGTCCCCAGTGACACCGGGATGCTGTTACTGGGTGTTTGTGATGGGTGCATCAGCACTGTCTCTCTCCTGGAGGCCTGGCAGCTCCCCTGTCCCCTCTGTCACGGTCTCAGGGTTGTCCTGGTCTGTCCTCCAGCACTGCCAGAACACAGAGCAGCCAGCCTGGCTCCTGGGGTCTGTGTTGGGGAGCCCTGAACCACCAGGAGCCTGGGCAGGTGCTGTCTGGGGTGGGAAAGGCTGTTCTGGGCAGCTGGAGAACAGCCATGATCTCAGGACTGGAGCAGCTGCCCTGAGCTCAGCTATATTACTCTTTCTTACCTAATAAGTTAAAGTTGTATTTCTTCCAATCATGCTCCCTGGGACAGGCACAGGTAGTTTATTTAATCATTTATTCTTTTATTTTTCCTTTTTTTAACCATTAAATTATCCTCCACTGTCGTCAGCACACTAACCAACCCCAGAGTACCGAGCATGAGGGAGAACATTTTCTGGGATCCTTTCTAAGCCACTGCAGCCAGAATGGGCTGAGCTGTCACTAATCACACGAGCTGCAGTGCCGTGATCCGCACACGTCTCCACTGCTGCTGGAGGCTCTTTCAGGGGAGCTTTGCCACCAAGCCCCTGGGTTTTCCCATCACCAAACCCAGCAGGGATTTGTAGGAATCAATTACACATTATTTTCCTCCAGCTGATAAA
Organism: Xenops minutus; assembly: GCA_035221455.1. Taxonomy (NCBI): domain Eukaryota; kingdom Metazoa; phylum Chordata; class Aves; order Passeriformes; family Furnariidae; genus Xenops; species Xenops minutus. The sequence goes on from JAWWEE010000058.1 coordinate 4,619,011, forward strand.
TTTCTCCCCAAACCCAGAGACCTGTGCGGTCACTCCACCACGAGCCCCTTCTCCTGAGATGTTTTATCCCCATAATTCATCGTATCCCATCCCAGCCATTGGTTTCAACATGCCTTCATCCTTTGCTTTAGAGAAGGGAGCATGCTTCTGTGGTCTCTCCTCCAGGCAGCTCAATGTCCCTGGAGTTGGGCTGGAGCTTGTCCTGCTCTTGGCCCCTTACAGCTCCCAGGACTTTAATTTTGGTGTATGTTGTGTTCTCTATTTTTGCCCTTTTGAAAGAAAACATTTTCTTATCCAAGCAGCCAAAGAGCCAGAGGTGTGCATGTGGCTTTGCAGGGCAGTGGGAGTAGTAGTGGAGAGTTCCCACCCCGTTCTTCCTTCCATCCCATCTGACCCCTCTTGCCATCCCGTCAGGGCAGCAGGATCCTCCTGATGTTTGTTCAGTCCTTGCAGGACAGCATTGGGGAGGGGGGTCCTGAAGTGCCTGGGAGAGACTTCCCCTCCTCAGCCTTGAACAACCTGTCTATCATCCTTCTTTCTGCCAGGATGAGAAGGAACAGCTCATTCAGTCCAAGAGCTCTGTTGCCAGCCTGGTGGGACGATCCAAAACCATCGTCCAGCTCCGGCCCAGGAACCCAGAGCACGTTGTGAAGAGCACGATCCCCATCAAGGCTGTCTGTGACTATCGACAGATTGAGGTGAGGACAGGGAGGGTGTCAGTGGAACTTGGAAAGGGAATGCAGGGACAAGGCTGAGGAGTGACACCCGTGATGCTTTAGAATGAGCTCCTTAGTGTCTGTCAATGGGAAGCAGAAATGGAGTGGGAAGACAGAAGGAGGGAAATAGCACGGCTGTTTTTGCTGGAGCAGATTTCCATGTCTCAGATTTATTCTGAGCAGGAGCTGGAGTCCTTTCCCCCCAGAGGAGGACGGGTTTCATCAGCCTCAGCCAAACAAGCACGTGGGTGGCAGCCAGCTCTGTTTAACTTCCTTGTCCCTTCCTCTCCAGGCACGAGCATGCTGCACTGCTTGGCACTATTCCAGGCTTTTGCTTGATTAAAATATATCCATCTGTATATTTATGGGCGCTGGCTCACCCCCAGGAGGGAGGGTGGCAGCAGGGACACACGTGTGTGGCTCTGCTGCTGGTTTCTGATGGGCTGCTGGTGTTGGTGCTGCCACAGATCACAATATGCAGGAACGACGAGTGTGTCCTGGAGGACAATTCCCAGAGGACCAAGTGGAAGGTGATCAGCCCCACAGGGAACGAGGCCATGGTGCCTTCTGTCTGCTTCCTGATCCCCCCACCCAACAAAGAGGCCATTGAGATGGCAAACAGGTAATTTGGTGGCCTCCACCGTGACAGAGTCACAGAGACAGGATGGTGGCATGGGAGGGGACACGTTCAGGGTGGGAATGGGAAAGGAACTGGAGTGGAGGAGCAGGAGTGGGTGGCACAGCTGATTTGTGGCAGGAATCCCTCGTTGTTCTACAGCTGCAAACTCCATTGCAGCAACTGCTGTAAGTAGTTTGCAAAAGAGAAGGTGACAATTCGGGAGCAGGGATCCCCCCAGGCATCTCTGGCACTGAACAGCAGGGACATCACTCCATGAGTGCTGCCAGACTGGGATCACTGGATTGATGGGCTGCTGGCTGGCAGCAATGGATGGAGGATTAACGGGGTCAGGGCTGGGCGTGCCGGGAAGATCCAGGGCTGATGGATTTGTTCCTTCCTCTTGCAGGGTAGAACAGTTGTACCAGAAAGTGATGGCTCTTTGGCACCAGCTCCACATGAACACAAAGAGCCTCATCTCCTGGAACTACCTGCGGAAAGACATAGCCCTGGTGCAAAGCTTCAGCATGGAAAAGGTATGGAGGAACTTCCCTGCTCGGCTCCGGGGTTGTGTTGCTCCTGCCGGGCTCCTTCATGTGGCAGAGGAGAGGGGGAAGAACCAGAGTGCAAGACTGGAGAAGTCGAGGGTCCTTACACCTTGAACAGTGGGGAAACCTGAGCTTGCGGGTGCTGTGAAAAAAGGATTGCAGTTTTTCCCAGTAAGAACCACATCAGGAGTTTGCTGCTAAGCTGAAAAAATTATTGTGGACTGAGAGTTTCATTAGGGAGTGAGCACGGCTGGAGGGAGGCACAAAGGCTGCTGTGGCGGGTTTGCCTTCACTCCTCTGGAAATACTCACTCGGAAATGAAGGTGGTTCAGGTGATGTGCAGGAAGTTGTCTGATGTTTGGATGTGCTGCTTTTCCACTCGCAGCTCAGATCATTGGCGCAAGGGGAGTGCCAGCAAGCCCTGAAGAGCCTCCAGGCACACTACGAGGATTTCCTGCAGGACAGCCGGGACTCGGAGCTCTTCTCGGTGTCGGACCGGCTGCGCCTGGAGGAGGAAGTGGAGTCTTCCAAGGAACACATCCGGCAGCTGCTGGAGTCCATGGAGAACGGTGAGCTTCAAAGGGCTGATGGTTTAACCAGGAGCTGTGGGAACTCATAAACAAAGGATTTATGGGATGGCTTCATGTTCTTTTTTCCCTGAGCTAGTTGGTTGGTGGTGTGAGCAGCTGCTCTCCTTATTTCTCCATCCATCCAAGTGTTCGGCCTTTGTCCAGCAATATTCCTGCAGAGAGGCCTTGGCTTTGCAGCTCCAGCTTAACTGCTGAGTCCTCTTGCCCTAATCTTGTTGGTGATGTGTTTAGTCATTAGGATGCATTCTGGGCAAGGAGTTCTTCCTGTGTTTATTCTTTGGGGAAATGTATGTGGTGGTGGCACTTGTGACACTGTGAGTCCCATTAGGACTGAGGACTCCAGCTTTGTCACGTGAGCTTCCCTGTGGCTGGACTCATTCTCAGATGTATTTGAATGAGATGATTTCATTAGCTAGTTTTCCATCTGAGCAGAGATCGCGGTGTCAGCACCATGCCATGCTCAGCTCCGAGGCTTCCGGCGGATCCCGTTTGGGACAGATACTGGCTGGGGGTGTTTGAGCTGCTGTTTTGTTTGTCTCTGACTTGCAGAAGACAAGGATGAGACCATTGCCAGGACGTATCTCTCCGAGCTCAAGAATATCCGCCTGCGCCTGGAGGAGTGTGAGCAGAGGCTTGTGAGCCGAATCCAGTCCCCGAGCAGCGCCCGAGCAGATGGTGACACTATCCAGGAAAACACCATCCGCATTGCAGAGCAGGAGGTCAGGCCTGCAGCTGGGAGATGGACAGGGGAGGGAGGTGGTGGACACTGCTCCAAATATAGCTGTAGCTTCTCTGGAGGGAACCTGTGGGTGATGGGTGCATGAATGTGTGGGGTTTGAGGGGATCTTGCTGCACAGAAGGCAGCAGGAAACTTCAGCAGGTGGGCTTCCTGCTTCATTTCCTACCATCTCCTTTGCCAAGGGCAGTCCTGCTTTTCCTCTGCCTGTTTGGGCTCTCCTTTCATGCTCTCCCCCTCCCTCCCACAGCGAATGCAGGAGGATCTGCAGCGGCTGCAGTCGGACCTGCGGTTTGTGTCTGAGAGATGCTACAGCTTCCTGGACAAGGCACCTGCAGGGTCCAGCACCCCCCACCTGCGCTCAGAGCTGGACCTGGTGGTGAACAAGATGGACCAGACACATGGACTGTCTTCCATCTACCTGGAAAAGTGAGTCAGGATGTTCTTCTGTTCCCAAATACCCTTTTGGACCTGCCCCATTCACTAAAGACCCTTTTTCTGTCCCTCCAACACACCTTGTGCTGGACCATAACCGAGTTCTGTCCCACTGTGGCAGGCAGTGCAAACAGCCTCACGATTGAGATCTCTGCCACATTCTGGGTGTCATTGTGCTGCCTCTGTCTGATTTGCCAGGTTGAAGACGGTTGATGTCATTATCCGGAACACCCAAGGGGCAGAATCCCTGGTCAAAGGGTACGAGGTGAAGCTGAGCCAGGAGGAGGCAGTTCCTGCTGACCTGGCAGCCATTCAGTCTCACAGGACTGCCTTACAGGTTGGTGCTCTTGGTTTGTCAAGCAGGGTCCTTCCCTTTCTCTGCTGAATTTTGACAGTGTGACGTTTTTCTTGCCTTGATATAGCTGGGAAGATTTTGTGCTGCTTATGTGATCCCTTATTGCTTTGTAAAGGTAAAGAAACTGCTGTGCCTTTCTTGTAGGGCACATGCTGGCATATGTGAGCATCTTGGCAGCTACACGTCCTGTTGCTGTAGGACAGGAGGTGATTCACTCTGACTTGTGAACATAGTCCCTTTCATTTTACACTTCCTATAACCTCCCAGTTCTTTGCAGGTTAAGGAAAGTGGGAAAATAAACCAAATAACCCCTTCTCAGTCTTCTCAGCCCCAGGCAGGAGGACATCTCTGACCCAAAGTCCCTCCTGCTTTCGGTGGTGAACCAGGGCTGTCTCTTGCTGGTTTTGCAGCAATGGCTCGGGGAAGTGAAGGACAAGGGCTCTGTCTTCTCCACGCTGGAGGAGGAGATGGCGAAGGCGAAGGTTGTGGGGGAGCAGCTGTACCGGCTGAGGCAGGAGCGCAGCATCGACCTGGAGCGCTACCAGGAGAAGGGAAGCCAGCTGTGGGATCGCTGGCAGCGAGTCTGTGCCCAGATTGAGACCCGGTGAGAAACCTCCTGCCTCCCCCCTCAGTCCTACTTTCATGCTTCAGCTCAGAGCTGGGGTCAGGCTTGTCAGCAGTATATTTTTCCACCTGGGATTCCTGGTGGTTGGGATATCCCTATAGCCTATGGTGGCATTTCACCTTCCTCTTACTTGTCGTGGTTCTTCTCTCAGCCACACGGAGCTGGAGAGCATCCAGGAGGTGCTGAGTGATTACCGGCAGTGCCACAGTGCCCTGATCCACTGGATCGAGGAGATCACGGTCCAGCAGGAGCTGATGAAGCCTGGGCAGGCGGAGGACAGCCGGGTGCTGTCGGAGCAGCTCAGCCAGCAAACGGTGAGGAAGGACCTCGTGATGTCTCAGCACGGTTGCTGCCGTGACAGTGTCACTTCTTTTCATCTGTGAGCTTGAAAATATGAAACACAGCAGGGAAGAGGCTGCAGGCCCGAGCTGGGTGTCTGGGACGTGGAGAAACTCAGCTTGAGGTGGAGATGAGGTCTTGCTTGAAAACATTGAAGAACATACAGACTTTACCCGAAAGGGGAGGGATGGGAACCAGAATTCAGCTCACCCTGCCATGGCAGCTGTCACAGAATCACTGAGTGGCTTGGGAAGGGATCTTAAAAGACCATCTAGTTCCAACCCCCTGCCATGGGCAGGGACACCTTCCACTAGACCAGGTTGCTTCAACCTGGCCTTGAACACTTTCAGGGATTGGGCAGCCATGGCTTCCCTGGGCAACAACTCAGACAACTTGTCCCGACAACCCTTTTTGCTTTGAATTTTATTGAAGGCTTTGGCTGCAGAAATTGAGAAAAATCAAGCCAAGCTGGACCAGTGTCAGAAGTTCTCCCAGCAATACTCGGCTGCCGTCAAGGTACAGTTCCCCTCCTGCTCCTGGGTAAGGCTGGCTGGGCAGAAAGAGCTGTGGCACAGTTTGTATCTCTCACGCTCCATGTCTCCCCACCCCTGGCTGTGTTTTCAGGAGTATGAGTTGCAGCTGATGACGTACAGGGCGTTTGTGGAGTCACAGCAGAAGTCTCCCATGAAGCGCCGGCGCATGCTCTCCTCCTCAGATGCCATCACACAGGAGGTAGGAGCACAGCCACCCACCCCACCTCAGCAGGGAGAAACTGTGGGGGGGGTCCTTCCGTGCCAAGCAAACCTACGAGCAGCCCGTGTGAAATGAGCTCCTTTCTGCTGAACTCTCTTGTATAAATAAAGTTTCCACCCTCGCTGTTTTTTCCAATAGCCACAGGGGATGGCTTAGTGCTCTAAGCACCAGGTATGACATACGTAGACTCCTGGGAACCCCTGGGAACCCCTGGGTCAAATCCAGCGGGGTCGGCTCAGCCCTTCAGCCTTGTGAGGTAAATAACCAGAGCACCATGCAGCCTTACTGTGTGTGGATCTTTGGGATGAGACCTTTAGGGACCCGAGGTCCTGTCTGCTCTGTGTGGATATTAAAGATCCCGGTAGCCCTCTGTAAGAGTTGAGCATCCCCAGTGTCCGTGACCGGAGTCTCCCCTCGCTCCAGTGTCGTGCAGCATGGCATGTGTGGCCACAACCCTCCCCATCAGACTTTGCTGCATTTCATTGATGCCGTTCCGGGTCTGCCAGGTGCCTGGGGGGTTCCCAAGTGAGAGGTGCCACATCCATGTCATGTACCATAAAGTACGGCATTCCAGATCCACTGGCAGGACTGATGCACCCCATTCCCCCTCTGTCCCTTGGCAGTTCATGGATTTACGGACTCGCTACACGGCTCTGGTGACACTGACCACGCAGCATGTGAAATACATCAGTGACGCACTGCGGCGCCTGGAGGAGGAGGAGGTGAGGGGGTGGGACAGGGCTGAGCTCTGCTCAGAGGGGGCAGGTTCCTTCCCTCCACCCCCAAGGGTGCTGCTGCTCCGTGTTGAGGTTACACCTGGGGCACTGCTCCCGAGAGCTTCTCCCTCTCTGGAGGTCCCCTGTGACGTGGTTGTCTTCCTCCCTCCTCGTTCTGCAGAAAGTAGTGGAGGAGGAAAAGCAGGAGCACGTGGACAAGATGAAGGAACTCCTGGGGTGGGCCCTGGGCTTGAAGCAGAGTGTGCAAGGCAGGGCAGCTGCTGCCGGGAGCAGGGAGCTGGGCGACATCGAGAAATCCATCTCGGAGCAGCAGGTAAAGCAGAAGGGACCATCACACACTGAGGGTTGACTTCTGCTCTTTTTCCACAGCTGGATTAAGCTTCTTTCTCTCTATTTTTTTTTCCAGGCCCTCAATGAGGAGCTGACTGCAAAGAGGGAGCAAGTCTCTGAGGCCATCAAAACTTCCCAAATCTTCCTGGCAAAGCATAGCCACAAGTGAGTGTGACCCAAGGAGGGGACAGGCATGGGGAGCAGGGGTGGGAGATGAGATTCCTTAGAGCTGGCACTGGTGGGCTGGTGCCCCTGGGGTCCAGTGCCTGACTCCAGTTAATAACGAGCTGCATATGACAGTTGTCTTCTCTCTTATCTGCAATGAGAACTATGAAATGTGAAACCCATTTTTGCAGTGGGGCAACATTAATCCTCTTTAGTGATCCAGCCCCGTGTCTTTGGGAATTTGATCACTACAATGCAGGTCAGCCTGTGCTCAGCTATCCTTGCAGGCTTTAGCTGAGTTGGGGAAGCAGCAGGGCTGTGTGAAAGGGGACTCATGGTGGATTTGGCCTTTTCCTTCACCAAAAGAACATGGTAATTCTGTGGAGCTGGTTTGTGCAGTATCCTGAGAGATTTCCCTTTCTCCTTTCAGGCTTTCCCAACCAGAAAAGGAACAGATTTCTGCTCAGATTGGTGCTCTGAAGGAGACCTACCAGGCGCTCTGCAGCAACTCCTCGGAGCAGCTCCAGCAGCTCCAGAGCCAGCTGGCTCAGGAGACAGAGCACAAGGTACTGCTCCCTGCTCGGCCCTGTGGCTGCAGGGACACGATTCACTCCTCAGGGGGTCCAAAAGGTTTCATTTTTGTTGTGTGTCTCATGGGCACTGGCCACTCACAGCTCATCACCTCTCTTACTTGCACGTGGTTGCCCTCCCTTCTCTTGCATCCATGGTCACCCAAAGCATCCAGGCTGGTGGTCCCTGGAGGCCAAGCAGGAGCCATTTTCCTGCTGCCTTCCAGGTCAGTGGGAGAGTTGGCCCTTGGTTTTCATCAGAGCTCTGCCCTCTGTGCAAGGGTTGGCTTGTTATGCAGGGATGTAGATGGAATTGTGGAAATGGTTCCCATGGGAAATCTGTGTCCTTTGAGGAATGTCCTGCCAGGGCTCTCACCTCAGAGGGCTCCATCTCCCAGGCTGCCTGCGGGCAGGGGCTGCAGGAAGGTGGGATTCTGCCAGAGGGCCTTTGCCTGTGCAGCCTTGTGGATCTCGGGGTCTGGCAAAGGGTTTGTCTCAGCCATGGCTGAGCCGAGTTTCTCTTCCCAGTGGAAGGTGACTGCACTGTCCACCCCCTCAGCTGACCTGGGGGATCTTCCCAACCCATTCCCTATTCACCCCCACTCAGGCCCCATCCTTGTTCTGCTGGGTAGGGAGGGCTGGCAGCACATCCCTATTGCCTCTGTTACGAGCTGTCGTTCACAGATATCCGTGTGCGTGTTCTCTCAGTGTATATACATGTGTCGGTGGATATATTTGTGTGTTTGCTTGCTGGCTCCCTGTACCCTGAAGCAACAGCCTGCTCAGACCTGGCAGGTTTTTGGCTGTCGGGTCCGTGAGTGAAGCCCTGTTCAAGCCACTTGTGGGAAGAGGGTGGCAGGGCTGCTTGTTTGAGATCTGCCTGTCCAGCTTCCTCCTAAATATATAGTGTTTTGCTCCAAACTGGACTTTACAGCACAGTCCAGGTGTCTCAGAGCAGTAAATGCTTTTATTGCTGGCCCTTTAGCCCTCATGCTGGCAGCAGAAGGGTGAGAGAGTCAGCTCGTTAGTCGCTGCTAAGCCATCACAGATTTGGGGCAGCCTGCCTGTGGAAAGAATGCTTTTTCCATTCCCTTTTCCTCCCTTTTGGGCAGGAAAGTTATTTTAGAGCAAAAGCCTTCTCCAGGGCTTGTCAGGGTGTGTTGGGGCTGGAAGAGTTTTCACTCACGCTCTCGATAAAGCCTGGGAAAGAAAACAGGAGATGGCAGTGGGGCTTCACCTGAGGTCCCCGTCTGCAAAGAGATGCCTGCAGCTCTTGTGCTGAGCTGTTGCTTCACTGTAGAGGGAGCATGAAGAACTCTTTTAACATTTGCTTGCTGGAAACATCCAACTGTCAGAAAGAAGTTATGAAAGACCAAAAGTGCAAAGCAGAACGCGCTAAATTGAGCATGATGTGTCCCTGTACAGTTTGTGTTTCATGTCAACTGTTTTTAAGATTAACTGACATCCTTGCTTACAAGTTTAACTAACCCTCCGGGATTTAAACAAACAAAACACACAAAGGGAAAGAGGACGACCTGTGTGTGGGGTTCTTTTTGCAAACAAAAGTCGCATGCTGGACGCTAACACCAAGCTTTACACTGTGTGTGATACGGCTGAACTGCTCCATAAGGCTCTGTCTTTAATTGCTCAAGGCACACCCTGCAACTCGGTAAGTAAAAGCCTTTTACTCCACTCCCTCCCATCCATCTCCTTTTTTATCTCTCTCTTTTTTTCCTCCTTCCCTCTTCTCTGTCTTTCCACGGCTTGTTCATCTCTGACTGTGCATGTCAGGGTCTGGTGATGGTGGTGGAGAGCTTAGGTTGTCCCAGAAGGTTCCCCCTCTTCCTACAGCAGGGTGTTGGGATGCAAGAGGAATTCATTCCATAATCCTTGCTATTCCCACAAAAAGCTTTTCGTTCTTGGGCCAACCTTGTGCCCAACCAGTGGGACTGAGAGAAACCCAAACATCCAAAGAGCATTGGGACAAAGATACTCTTTATCATCTAAATTACTGCCCTCCCTGTGGAGACAGCAGCAAGAAAAGCCCCTCCAAGCATCCAGTAGATGGTATGTTCCCAATCTGTCACTGTTTCCATGCTGGGACCTTCAGCTTTTTCCATTTCTCCCTTGGCCCTGTCTGAGGAGCAACTTGGAGGTGCTGGAGTGGGCAGGGCAGGCACTGTGGTTGTGCTCAGGGTGCTGCCCTGACACAGGGCTGGGAGCTGTGCCATGGCTGAGAGGTCTGAGATGTTCCCTGGCCATCCTGGCACTTGAGACTTGCTTGGGAAGTGCAGGATTGACAGCATGGCAGGAATCAGCGTGGAGGCTGCGCTGGGAGAGGTTTCTACTTACCCCAAAGTGGACAGCTTTGGGCAGTTTTCTCTCTATGAGTGAACAGTGGGATTTATGTTGTCTTTACTTTTTAAAACTGGAGTTGTTGAAGGGCTTCATTGTGCTTGTTGGTCTCCTTCCCTCTCTTTCCATGGAGCACTGGGAGCACTTGTTGGTTTTGGCGCTTGGCGCTTCGCTGCGTTACTGGTGGTGGATGTTGGAAGCATCTTGGTGCTGCCCTGGTGATGGGCTAGGTGAGCATTGCTGGCAACGTGCAAGCTGGCAAATGCATCAGTTTTTGTGCTATGATGCCTTTGGAGTTGCATTTCAAACACTTTGGGACTCACTTTCTAGCCTGTTTAGGGATTTTAAGCTTTTTGTTTGTTTTTTTTTTTTTTTGAAACTGAGGCCTCCCTAGAACTCATGCAATGAGTTCTGGAAATGCTGAATTTTGATTTAATTACTTTCCTTCTCTTTCTGTTCCAGGGCAGTGAAGCAGTGGCAGGAGTGATCGATCTTGGCACAGTAGAAATATTCCCTGTCTTTGGTGCCATGCAAAGAGGTCTTATAGATCAGGACACAGGCCTCGTCCTCTTGGAGGCCCAGGTCATCACATCTGACTTAGTTGTTCCAGAGACCAACGAGAAACTCTCCTTGGAGAAAGGTCTGGCCAGAAACATCATCGATGTCAGGACATTCCAGGTGCTGCAGGAATTGAAGGATGCTCTCCAGCAGGTGGAAGAAGTCAGACATGAAGGGAAGCAGCTCCTGCCTGTCGTCACTGCAATAGAAGAGGGGAGGATCAGTCAGAGCATTGGGCTAAAGATTCTTGAGGCTGAGCTCATCACTGGGGGCTTTAAATTCCATCAGGGCAGGATCAGCATAGAGACAGCTGTGCAGGAAAGGCTCCTTACCCCCCAGCTTTACTCCAGCCTTTTGTCTCACCTGGAAAGTGGCAAGGATTTGATTGACCCCAACACTGCAGAGAAAATCAGTCTGCCCGAGCTCATGGACCGTTGCATTGTCCACCAGGAGACTGGGCTGAGGCTGCTCCCAGTGAAGCAGCTGGCGGGTGGGATGGTGAGCTTGAAATCAGGCAGAGAGGTCAGCATCTTCCGGGCAGTCCAGGAGGGGCTGATAGACAGGCAGGTGACAGTCAGGCTGCTGGAAGCCCACCTCTTTGCTGGTGGCATTGTTGACCCCAGGACAGGGCACAGGCTGACTGTGGATGAGGCTGTGAGACATAATTTAATGGACCAGGATTTGGCTTGCACCCTTCTCGTCCGGCAGCTTCAGACAGGTGGGATCATCGACACTGTCACGGGAGAGAGACTGACCATTGATGAAGCTGTAAGGAAGGAGTTAGTAGCACCAAGGACTGCACTGGTGGTCCTGGAATCCCTGTGGTCCTTCATGGGGCTCCTGTGGCCAGAGACAGGGGAGATCATCTCAGTTGCAGATGCTTTGGAGCAAGGAATCCTGTCCACAGAGCTGGTTCACAAGATTCTCAGCAAGAGGCAACTCATTAAGGCTGTTTTTGTACCAGAAACCACTGAGGTGGTGTCATGGCAGAAAGCAGCTGAACAAGGCATCTTGGAGAGAGATGTGGTGAAGAAGCTGAAATCAACAGTCATACCCGATGTCATGGCCAGTGTGCAGCTCGCTGGCTCTCCAAGCAGGAGCAGGCATGGCCAGAGCTCTCCTGGAAGGAGTCCCACAGGTCATGAAGAGCCCAGGGACCCTCTGCTAAGGAGTGATGATGAAAGGCTGATGTTCCACTTGATGACCCACAGCTACATCAACATCCACGATGGCCAGAAGCTGCTCTTGGTGGATGGAGAGTTGAACAGTCTCACTAAAGCTGTTATCCAAACCCAAGAAAATGGATCCTGTGCACAGATCGTGGAAGACAGTGGAAGTTTTGAGGAGACAGAGGCAAACGCAGCTCTTGAAAGTGAACCTTGCAATGGTTTGGCTTTGCAGCACTTTGAGCTTCAATTTGATCCTTCAAAAGAAGGAAGTGAAAAGATCCAACCACCCAGAACTGCTTTGGAGAATGGGGAAGTGGTGATAGGACCTGAAAGTCTCCTCATGGAGGATGCAGAAGATGTTCTGCATGTGGAAGAGCAAGAGCAGATTTATACTGAACAGGTGACCATTGAGAGAGAAATTGATGCTGAATTTGGAAGAGAGCAGGTCACTTCTACAAGCAAGGACAAACTTCAGGTAGAATTATTGATGCCAGAACCTCCCAGTGACCTTGACAGTGGTTTCAGAGAAACAGAGGAAATTATGATCGAGGCAGGAGAAGAGTCCAAGCCTACTGGAGTAGATGGAGTAGAAGGTACTGAAGATCAGAAGAGGTCATTGGAAAGTGGGTCCATGGTTGTGAAAAGTGAAATCTGCATAACAATGGGTGTGTCAGAAAGTAGAGATAGATTGAAAACTGTGGCAGAGAGGCCTCAGGGCGTGGTGGAACCTGAACTAGAGGCAGAAGATGTAAAAGAGGTTTATTTACTAAATGAGGAGACAGTTGAAAATGGTGTGCTGGGAGGAGAGGAGGTTGTGCTCCCTGAAACTGGAGAGACAGTGCGAACAGAGAGGCTGAGTGAAGACATGGAAAGTGTATTGCAAGTGGAAGAAGGAGAGGGAGAAGAAGCACTAGGTGATAAAGGTGTTGATGAAGCATCCCTGCCAGCCCCTGAGGAGCAGGAAGCAGAGGACACTTTGGAAATGGTCTTAGCACAGCTCCAAAATGGTGGCATAGTCCATGAGCAGACAGGCAAGATGCTGCTCCTGAACGAGGCAGTGACCTGTGGAGTGGTGTCCAGCCACACGGCCGTGAAGCTCATGGAGAGAATGAAGATGTTCAGTGGCTTCTTTGACTCTCACACATGCGAGTCCTTAACCACAGAGGACGTCATTGAAGAAGGTCTGATGGATGAGAAGCTTCTCCAGAAGGTTCTTGAATCTGACAAAGCCATAAGTGGTGTTCTTGACCCAGGCAATAACTTCGTCTACTCCATCAAGGACGCCGCTGCCGTTGGCCTTCTGGACAAGGAAACAGCAATGAGGATCTTGGAAGGGCAAGTGGTTACTGGAGGGATTGTTGACTTGAAACGTGGCAAAAAGGTATCAGTCACTTTGGCTTCAAATCTGGGCCTCATAGAGCCAAGAAGTCAGAAAGAGCTGGTCAAGCTGGAGAAGGCTGCCAAGGGGAAAGGCACCGATGAGGCAACCAGACAGAAGCTCATTAGTTTACAGGCTGAGACCAGTGGAATTGTGGATCCTAAAACTAAGCAGCCTTTGACTGTTGCAGAGTCTGTTGAAAAAGGACTCCTGGAAAAGGAAAAAGCTTTTCAGCTCTTAACCAAGCAGGTTGCTGATGGAGGAATCATCCATCACATGTCTGGAATGAGGCTGTCGGTGAAGGATGCCATGGAACATGGTCTGATTGATCAAGATTTATGTAATGAGCTCAGGAAAGCTGAAGGTGTGTGCCTGCAGGACTATGTCCACCCCGTGACAAAGGAGAAGCTGCCCTTGTCCCAGGCAGTGTCCTCAGGGCTTATCAGTCCAGAATTCCAGAGGAAGGTGCAAGAAATCCAGGCTGGGAGTGGAAGCATTTTTGATCCAGCTTCTGGCCAGAGACTGGCACTGTGTCAAGCAGTGCAGGAGGGCTTGCTACCCCAGCAGGTGATGGAGAAAGTCCTGTCATCTTCAGAAATGAAAGAAGGAATTGTAGATCCTGAGACCTGCATGATTGTTCCCTACTCGGAGTTCATGAAGAAGTGTAAAATTGACATCGAGTCTGGCCAGAGGTACCTGGAGGTCCATCCCTTCCGAGCCATCAAGGATGAGGTGACGGGGACCAAGCTGACGTGTGCTGAGGCCGTGAGGCTGGGGAAGGTGGACCCTCTGCCCACCCTGCGGCTGCTGCAGGCACAGGCAGACACTGGAGGGGTGGTGGAGGGCACTGTCAGCAAGAGGCTCTCCCTGAGAGCTGCTGTGGAGCAAGGGCTGCTGGATGAGGGCATGGCCAAAGTCATCGCCACCAACCAGCTGAGGACTGGGGGAATTGTTGATGCCAGCAGTGGGAAAAGAGTCACTGTAAAGGAAGCGGTTGAAAAAGAACTGATTAGCCAAAAATTAGCAGCTGGTCTTCAGGATGCACTGATACCCGAAGACAAATATGGTTCTGAGGTCTGCAAAGTAGAAAAACCCCAACCTTTCCTGGAAAAAAAGGAAAAAATACCTCCAAAAGAGGAAGGCATCATCCTCTCCACCAGATCTGCCAAGAGGCTTGATGTTGCTGAGCACAAAGCTCAGCCTGAAGCCCTGAGCTATGACACAGCTGGAGGTGCAGTGGCTGCCACTGGGAGATCCCCCATAACATGGACAGAAGGGAAATTAAAACCTCAGGAAGCTCCCAAGGATGGTGTTCATCCCCAAGATGAACATCATGATCATGGTCCCCAAGCAAAGGCTGAGGGGACTGCAGAACACCCCTCAGTGGTAGATACAGCATCTTTCCCTGAAGAGGTGGTGGTGGTAGGGGCTGTGGAAAAAAGGATCACAAAAAGGAGTTCCCAGGACACAACAGCCTGGGGGAAAGAATCTAGGAGAAAAGAAGTGGATGGAGAGACAGGGGAAGTAGAGGGATTGGCCTTGGAGAAGGAGCAGCTGGACATGGAGGTGCTTCACAGTGCAGAGGATGGTGAGGAGAGGAGGAGGAGGAGGAGAGAGTTTGTAAGTGCAGAGGGAGTTGTGGCAGGTGCAGAAGGTGCAGTGATGACTTCTGGGCAAGGAGAGAGAGTGACCAGCATGGTCCAGGTGACACCAGCAGCCCATAGAAAATCTATTAGTGTGGGTCCAGGGAGGGAAGAGGTGGGTCCTCCAGAGTCTGGAGAACCCCCTGTGGTTGGTGGCCTTATGGAGCCTGCAGGAGATGACCTTGCAGGGAAAAAGGCTGTCAAACACACTGAAGGACACACTGAAGGAGAAACAACAAAACTGGATGCAGGAGGTCCAGTTGATCAGGAAAAAACAAGTGAAACTGAGCTCAAACCTACCCAAAAACAGAAAAGCAAGAAAAAGAAAGCAAAACAGGGCAGTATTCCAGGAGACAGCGCTCAGCTGGAGAAACCTTCTGCAGAAAAGCAGTCCCTTCCTTTTCCAGTTTCCAAAGAAATACCAGGGAAAAAGAAGGAGGAGGACTTTGTCTCAGGGGTGCCCGAGCCAAAACATGAAACCACCATCCAGATTACTGCTGGGTTGGCAAGAGACACAGCCAAGCCTGAGGGGAGCAGTAGGGATGGGAAAGGAAAGAAAAGAGTTTCTGAGAAAGATGCAGAAAACCTCAGGGAGGGTCAGGTGTTCCCTGTGCCCCCTGAACAAGGGGAAGCTCGAGAGGTGATGAAACGTGGGGTCAGGAATGGTCGTGATTCCTCAGTAGCAATGAGCCTGGAGGAGAGGATGACTCAGGAAGACACCACGGTGGAAACCACCTGGGATGGGTCCAGTGCAGCCCCAGCAGCAGAGGGGCTGCCTGATGAGTTGATTATCAAAGAGGAACCCAGAGAAGTTCCAGAAGCCTCTGCAGTCCTTGAGCTTGGAGAAAAGAAACAAGAACAAACAGCCAAGCTCATCACAGACCAAGAAGGTGCTCCTGTTCCCCCCAAATCCCAAGGAGAAACCCCCCAGGAGAGGCCCAAGCAGGCAGGTCCTGGCGATCGGAGCTTGTTGTTACCTGTGATAGTGGAGGGGGAACTGTTGGAAACCTCGAGGGAATCCACGAGACCAGCCCAGGTAAATGAATACTTTTTGATATTTTGGCATTTTTTATGAGCTGTTTGTGTATGTTTGGTGCTGTATCTGTCCAAGGTCCTCAGCTCAGAGGGCAGCCAGACCATCAGGAGTGGGTGCTGCAGTACTGGCTGCAGTGAATTTGGCAAAGGACCTGCTGATGTACAACTGAAAACACTCAGGCTTAGCTGTGGCTCCTTTTGCTGGAGCATTACTCCTAAATGACTAATGAGTAGGACTCTTTTTTTGGCACTTTTGCTGTAACACCAGAGATCTCTTGCCATTTGAAAGCTTATGTTGGAAACAACCATGTGTTTTATTTTTCCTGTAGTAAATCTTGCAGATAAGGCCAGCAAGTGGCAGGTCCATGAGCTGGAATGTTATTAACAGATTTCTTCTTTGAAAAAAAAAGAATGATATATAATCCTTTGGGGTTTTTTCTGCCTAAATCTGAGGTTTTGGTTTACTGTTTGATTCTGTAGATCAAGTTCAGCAAGAAGATGTGTCTGGAGCACGATGAGAAGCTGATATCATATCTCTCCATGCTCCGAGATATCGAGATGCGAATCAAACGGGTGCAGCCAGCTGAGCAGAATTTGGCAGCCCTGCACGAGCTGCTGCAGCAAGCAGAGGTGAGCCAGGCTGGGCCAGGCTTGGCTGGTGTTAGGCAGGACAGAGTTTGCCTCTCCTCTCCCCAACTTCATGCACAGCCCCTGCACCCCCTTCTTGCTTCTGGGAGATTCATCCTAGGTTTAGCAGGCATCTATATGCAAACCCCATCCCTCCTTCTCCTGATGCCATCCACCTTCTCCTCCCTGCCCAGACAATAACCTAAGCTTGGCTGAAATGGATTTTACATCCTGGAGAAAGATAGGCAAGTGCTGGCAGCTGAACAGGGCTGGAGGGGGGTGATGAATCTTTCTAGATGCAGTGTTTGGAGCTGTGTCTCCAGAACCTTTGCTCAGCTTTGGCAGCAGGAAGATGAAGTCACCCAGTCTCAGACATAACGATGCTGTCTTGCCTCAGGCCCTGGGTGCTGAGCTCCAGGAGCTGAGCTTCCCAGTGAATCAGGAATTGGATGCCGTGCAGTGGATTGTGGCCAACCCTCCTGAAGAAGTCCCTGAGCAATTACTGAAGGCTTTGGAGAAGGATGCCAAGAACCTCCAGAAGTCTCTGAGCTCTGCAAACGACATCCTGGAGTCCCGGCTGCAAAACCTTCGTGGGGCAGCAGAAAACGAAAAGGTAGAGCTGGCAACTGTCCCTGCTGCCCCCCTGAGCATCCCAAAACTCCTCCTTTAAATGATGCATTTCTGTTTTTAAGGCTAAAATCATGACACATCACGAGACTCTTCAGGGCAAACTGCAGGAGCTGCTGAGCTGGGTCTCTGGCACGGCAGAGTCGCTGGATGACAGCGATTACCACCAGGCGAGCGATGCGAGCAGCTTGAGTCGCTGCCTGCAGCACTACAAGGTAACCATGGCAATGCCCCTAATCCTTCAGGCTGCTGAACTTGCTGCCCTTTGCAGGGAGGAGAAGCTTTTAATCCTGCTTCCCTCCTGGAGCCTACCAAGGGTTTGCCCTTATCCTCTGCTGCAGCAGGAGCAACCATATTGTGTTTGCTCCAAGGTCACTTGTTTCCACAGTACACAAAGGTTCTGCTTTGGCTGTTTGGGGAACATGCTCCACTGCAGGTGTGTGATAGGGCTGAGCAACCAGGAATGATTCCCATCAGGCTGTTGAAGAGCGAGCTGCTTCCTCTGGAGGGGCTCTGAGAGTCCCCTCCGTCACACCTGCCCGGGTCTCCATCAGCTGTACAAGGAGCCCAGTCTCCCCATCACATTTAGCCATCTTCTAGTCATAGTTTTAAAGGTTATTTTCAAGTTTACCATCTCCTGCTTGCTGGTAGCACCTTGGCATTGAAGTCAGGGGATCAAAGGCTTTGAGAACTGGTAGTGGCACATGGAGCCACTGTGACCTGGGCAGGGCTGGGTCATCTTCAGACCCAAGGGCAGCCCTGAATTTATGCTCCAAGCAACCTCTTGGTGAGGTACCTCCAGCATGTGGTGCAGAGGAATATTGGGAAATCACTGTGGTGAAATGCTCTCACCTCCATGCTGAGTATGATTTTGGGAGCGTCGGGTGTTTCTGGAATATATAAAGCACTCTTTTTGGGTGCTGCCCATCCTCATGCCCCACCTAAAGATGGGAAGCAGTGCAGGACAGCACTGGCTGCAGGGTCGTTTTGCCTGATGGATCTTTTCTGTCCCGTTCAGGAGCTGAAAGAGCCCCTGAGTGACACCAAATCTCAGCTGGACACCACTGCCTTCGACATCCAGTTCTTCGTCTCGGAGCACGCGCAGGACTTAACCCCGCAGCAGAGCCGGCAGCTGCTGAGGCTGCTCAATGAGCTGCAGGCGGCTTTCCGCGACCTCTCGGAGCGCGTGACGGCCCGGCTGGAGGTGCTGCAGGTCTGTCTCCAGCAAGTGGAGCAGACAGATCAGGTGAAGGTTGTGAGACACCTGCTCCCTGGCTGCCCTTTGCTCGCTGAAGCGCTTCCCGGCCACAGGAACAGCACTGAGACACCTCCTGTTTGGGATTTCCTGTGCATGCCACTCACAGTTTGTGACTTCTCATTGCACATCACGAGCTTCCCCTAAAGTCTTCCTCCTTCCCACCACGTAGCTCCCAGGTGGAAAGTCGCTCTCCTCCCAAAATATGTGGAGCCCTCGTGAGGTCTGGGTAGCGCAACCTGGCAGCCCTCATGGAGCTGCTTTGGACTGGGTGGAAAAAACCCCTTTAACCTCACCAGAAATCCCCGTGCAGAGGGGCCACCACAGACACCCAACAGCTTTAATGTCTTATTTGCACTGCACACATCAGGCACTGCTGTCCCAGGGAAAGAGCTGACGATGTATCAAGGACAAAAGCCAGTCCTCAGGTCTCTGCTGCATTGCTGCAGCACCTATCACTGCATGGATCCTCTTATCCAAGACAGGATTAATGTGTTTTTATTAACAGTTGCTCTCTGTAACTCTTGCCCGTCCTCTTTGGAGTGTGTGTGTGTATATTAACCAGTTTGCTTTGCCTTTTCAGATTGAGTGTGCGCCCATCCTAACCCAGGAAGAACTCGCTTTGCAGCTGAAGAGCTCTTAAGAAGGCTCTTTCAATTTGCTTCTGTTGTTTTATCTTATGACTGGGAGAAACAAGCACAGTGTTTTGCACAAGTTTGTACATCACCTTGCTGAAATGCCCAGTGAAAAACTCAGAAACTTTTTCTCTCCCTTGGAAAAGGGGAACAGGGATGTTGCAGGGACTCTCAGGTCACATCATGCTCAATTGCTCAAACTGGCGCTTCTGTGTTGTGCTCTGGCAGCAAAAGGAGGAGCTGGATCAGCTACAGAAATGCTTTCCCTCTCCAGGGCTCCCTCTCCAGCCCCAGGATCATAAAAAACAGCCTATTTGGGTTGTCTGGGGCTCCACAGTGGCACTGCCCGACTCAGGTTGTTGTTACCTCTCATTCAGTGAGTTTCTGCTGCTATTTTAATGTTTGTAATGTGGAATGGAAAAGGCACAGAAACTCGTGATTGAGTTTTCCTGGAAGAGGAGTGCAGCTCCACATTGGAGCTCAATGGGCTCCTCAGATTGAAACCTGCTTGAATGGTGGCAAATGTGCCACCAGCTCGGCAGGGACTGGGCATCTGCAGCTGGAGAGGGCGCACCTGGAGAGCCACAAAAGGTGTTTTCTGTGCTGCATCCTCATCTTCAGGAGCTGCTCCAGCTGTAACCTCTCACCTTGCCTTTCAGCAGTGTGAGTGGAGGTGCAGCACCGGTTCTGACTGTCCCCTGTCCCCTTTCCTCTGCCCGCAGACGCTGCAGGAGCAGCAGGCAGCCCGGGCACAAAGCCTGGCTGAGCTGAGCCGCTGGCTGGGCCAGGCAGAGAACACTCTGTCAGAGCAGCAGAGAGCAGAAGGGGACCTGTCAGCCTTGCAGCAGAGGCAAAGCGATGTTAAGGTCAGTGTTTTCCTTTAAAAGATGGGGGGCAGAAGGTGCAGAGGCTGCGCTTGGGGCCTCACAGCATCGTCTGCCCAGGAGCTGCAGAGGAACATCCACACCCGAGCCGCCTCCTTCGCCAGCGTCCTGAAAAGCACAGAGGAGTTTTTGGAGGAGAACAAGGCCAAGATGGAGCCTGGGGAGCTGGCAGCACTGCAGGAGAACCTGCAGCGTGCCAAAGAGCAGTACCAGTCCCTGCAGGAGAGGACAGAGGTGGCCCAGAAGGAGCTGGAGAGTGCTGTGAGTGCTGCAGTGCAGCAGGAGACTGAGAAGGTAATGTGCAAAGAGCTATAACCTCTGAGCTCTACTTGAGGTGGACAGGGAGGTCCAGCTGGAGTCATTCAGGGTCTTGGCAATCATCTGGGTGATGCAGTGTAAAGTAGTTTGTGGCTCCTTCCTGGGTGTCCCCCAGGGAAGGTGTCCCCCATACATTTCTGTCATGAAATGCCTTGAGAGTTGCAGCCATGGATGAGCTGGTTGTGGGGGAATGGGGGAGAGAAAGGTCCCTTGCTCTGCCTTTAGGGTGACTTTCTGTGGGAGTGAGAACATCAGTCACCTCCCTGCACTGGTGGTGCCACCTGTCCCCCTTCAGGGAGGGGACCCTGGGTTGTATCAGGGTGAGAAATGCATTGGAGCAGAGGCTGAGATAATTCACAGCTTCTTTGCACCTTCTAGAGAGCCACAAAAGGTTTTGGAGATCTCTGAGTGTCTCAGGCATTTGCTGAGGCTGGAAAACTCCTTGGGTTTTTTCCTCTGTTGATTTGTGTTTCTTTCCCCCGTGGAGCACTTTGCTGAGCATGCAAAAAACAGTCTTATCTGGAGCGTTTTTTCTTTCAGGTGAAAGCTGCCAAAGAGCTGGAGGAGAACAGCAATAAGATCGATTCCCTTTTGAACTGGGTGGCATCGTTGGAGCAGAAGGGACGGCTCCCAGAGTACAGACCTCACCCTGCCAAGCAAGAGACAGGGACACGAGCAGGGACAGGCACTCAGGATGTCCCCGACAGCCACGTGGTGGAAGCAGACAGTGCTGCTGGGAGCCTGGATGAGCAGTACGAGAGACTGAAGGTCAGGACTGACACCTCATCCCTCTCAAAGCTTTCTGCCCCATACACTGGCCTTGCCTCCACTGCTGGTGCAGCTGGGAATAGGATGGGCTGTTGGATGCATCTGGCCTCTGGAACATGTGATTTTCCATATGGGAGGCTTGGAAAGTCCCTGCCTGACTTCCTGGTGGAGATGCAGTCTGTGTGGTGGGTGGGTGCCATGGCAGGGTGTAATCAGGGTAACCAGAGAAGGTGCCCATTGTGGTCAAAGAAGGCAGAGCCCCTGTACCCCAGCCTGGGGTGTTCCCCACCTTGCTGGTGATGTGTCATAGAATCCCAGACTGGTTCAGGTAGGAAGGGACCTTAAAGATCACCTAGTTCTAACTTCCTACCATGGGCAGGGACACCTTCCCCTAGACCAGGTTGCTCAGGGCCCCATCCAACCTGGCCTTGGACACTTCCAGGGGTGGAGCAGCCACAGCTGTTGGAGGGTGTGGTGGCTCAGTCACACACATGGTGGGCAGAGACCTTCAGTCAGAAGCATCCCCTTTGCTCCCTGGCTCTTTCAGGCCCAGCACCAGGAGCTGCTGTCCCAGCAGCAGGACGTCATCCTGGCCACGCAGTCAGCACAGGCTTTCCTGGACAAGCACGGCCACAGCCTGGCTGGGGAGGAGCGGGAGCGGCTCCAGGGCCAGCTGGCAGAGCTGAAGGACCAGTACTCAGCATCCCTCTCACAGTCAGAAGCACGGCTGAAGCAAGTGCAGGTCCTGCGGGATGAGCTGCACAAGTTCCTGCGGGACCACGGGGAGTTCGAGGCGTGGCTGACGCAGGCGGAGCAGGACCTGGAGGGGATGTACAAGGGGGGCAGCGACCCCAGTGCCCTCCGGCAGCTGCTCCTGCGGCAGGGCAGCTTCTCAGAGGACGTCATCTCCCACAAAGGCGACCTGCGGTTCGTTACCATGTCGGGGCAGAAGGTTCTGGATGTGGAGGGAGCTGCTGGAGATGCAGAGTCCCAGCTGCTGATGTCCAGGAGGGTGGTCAAGAGCAAGCTGGAGGATGCGACGCAGAGATACACCACGCTGCACTCCAAGGTATGGGAAGGGCTTTGCAGGGCTGGGAGTGAAGCCTGGGTGCTGTTTTCCTCTTGTGTAGGGATGGCAGAGGGATATTTCTCTTGACTATCTGGCTGGTCTTCCAGAAGATATGTAGATTGTAGGACAAGGATTGTCTTCTTCAAGGCTAGGGCAAGGCAGCACCCCTTGTCTTGGTGTTGGTCTACATTCTGCCTCCTGTAATGAACATGTGGCAAGATTAATTTTTTAATTATTTTCTCTTTTTTGATGATCTCTGTGCCTTTTCCATGGGTTGCCCACGTCTCATTGCTCCTTTGCAGTGCTCCAAGCTGGGCTCCCACCTGAACACCTTGCTGGAGCACTACCAGCAGTTCCAGGAGGTGGCAGAGTCTCTCAGGACGTGGCTGCAGGAGAGTGAAGCTGCTGTTGGGAAGCTGCTCTCAGAGACTGTTTCTTCAGATCCGGCCGTTCTGCAGAAGCAGCTCGCCAGCACCAAGGTACAGGGACCTTGGTACAGGGACTGCAGTCACAAACACCCCAGTGGGACACAGAGCGGGACATTCCTCCCCCATGAGGGTGAATGGGTGCTGGGACAGCCCAGATCCTCTGATCCAGCTCTGCCTGCAGCATGGGTTGGATTTTCCAAGCTATGTCATTATTTTTCTTAATGATTTAGTGATTAAGTGAAGAGGAACCCTCAGAGGGTTTAAATGGAGCCCTGAGCTCCCCCATGCTTGTGACACATCACTGATTTTGGCTTCTTTCTTGTCGAAGCAGCAGCTGCAGGGAGATCTGGCTGAGCACCAGGTGCCAGTGGAGAAGCTCCAGAAAGCAGCTCGCTCCCTGCTGGAGGTTCAAGGGGAGCCAGCCCCAGACCATGGGCATATTCAGGAAACAACAGGTATGAAGCAAAGCAGCTGTCGGTGTTATCAGGGCAGGTTGGGGAGAGTGAAAACAAACTGGGGAGGGAACAAAGATGAATTCTCCCACTTCTGGGTGAGGTAAACACACAGCAGTGCACGTGGAGCTCTGTGCCACTGATTCTCCTTTGTGCTGAACTCTGCAGATGCCATCGTGAGCCGCTTCCAGAGCCTCTCCCAGCAGATGTCCGAGCGCTCGGACCTGCTGCAGAAATCCATCGCCCAGTCCCAGAGTGTCCAGGAGAGCCTGGAGAGCCTCCTCCAGTCAGTGGCTGAGATTGAGAAGAACCTGGAGAGAGACCAGCCAGCTGAGCTCTCCTCCACTTCCATCCAGGACTCACTTGCCACGAGCGTGGTAAGGCTGAGCCCAACTCCCTCACCTCAAACACACCTGTGCAGGTCCTGAGCCATGCAGGGAATTGCTGGGGTTTAGCTACAATGTTTTGAAAGCACCAAAAAAACCCTAAAAATGGATATGAGCAGAGTCTTTGCTTGATATCAGAATCACAGAATGCTTTGGATTGGAAGGTACCTTAAGGACCATCCCTTTCCAAACCCCTGCCATGGACAGGGACACTTTCCACTGGACCAGGTTGGTCCTATCCAGCCTGGCCTTGAACACTTCCAGGGATGGAGCATTCACAGCTTCTCTGGGCAACCTGTGCCAGGTCACACACTTGTTGGAAGTCTCTTTTCATTGCTAACAAGTAAGGTTTGGATTTCAGACACCGTGGAAATGCAGAGCAGGTTGGGGAGATCAGAAAGGAAAGGAAAAGCGGGATAGAAAACTATTCTTTCCCTCCCCTGCTTGTCTCAAAGCACATACTGCTGCTTCCCAGGGCAGCCCAAGCAATTCACACCAGTTTTGCTCAAGAACCTTCCTAAAGTGTCCTCCCTCTCCATGTGTGCCCACCACAGAAGCTGAAGCAGGACATCGCCCGGCAGAAGAGCTGCCTGGAAGCCACGCGGGAGATGGTGACGCGGTTCATGGAGGCAGCAGACAGCCCCACGGCCTCTGCCCTGCAGGACAAGCTGGCCGAGGCCACGGAGCAGTTCGGGAGGCTGTGCCAGCAGCAGCGGGAGCGGGAGGGTGCCCTGAAGGGCCTCCTCCCCAAGGTCGAGCAGTACGAGCAGCTCTCGGAGAAGCTGCAGCAGTTCACGGAGAGCAGGACGCGGCTGTTGGCGTCTGGGAATCAGCCCGACCGCGACATCGCTCACTTCTCCCAGCACATCCAGGTGAGCTGCAGGGCCAGGAGGCTCTGCCTGCATGGGGTTTCTGAGGCAGGACCTGTGTGGGCTCTTTGCCTGCTGAAGGGAGCGTGGCTGGAGTGAATGAGGCTGTTTCCAGCAGTGAGAGAAGGAAATGGCGTTTCCCAAGAGTCAGACTGATTTTTAGATGGGATCTCTAGCCAGGCTTTTAGGGACCAGTCCAAATATAGCAGAGTTTTGCCAATTAAAGACCCCATGGGGTTAATACAGCAAAATTCACATGTGCTGTCCAGTTCAACCCCTCTACCTGAGTCTGCTGGTGGGGAACATAATCAGCACCACCCTTTGCTCTTGGCAGGAGCTGAATTCAGAGATGAGGCAGCACCAGGAGGACCTGGCCACCCTGGAGCACCTGGCTGCCGAGCTGAGCTCCTGTGGCTTCGCCCCCGGTGCCTTCCAGCAGCAGGAGAAGCTGCAGGGCCTGAAGAAAGACTTTCTACATCTACAGAAGGTGGCAAAAGAGAGGTGAGTCTCAGGGACCTGGCCACTCTCTGGTCTGGGGAGGTGAGTTTGGGGGTGGCTTCATGGCCTGAGCAAGACCCTGTGGAGATCTTTCCAAGGGGGGGCACGAGTGAGCTCTTCCTGCCGCGCTCCTCCCACGCCAGGAGCCTGAGGCAGCTCGATCCAGCTGATGCTTTAAAAAAAGCCTTGGCTGGGGGCGTTGTGAAAAATTCCTGGTGCTGCGGGAGCCGGAGTTATGCGTTTCCCAGCGTGTGGGCTGCCACAGCTCCACCCCAGAGCATCTTGTTGGAGGGGAGAGGGGTGCTGGCAGAGGAGCAGGAGCCTGCCCCAAGTGTGCTCTCCAGGAGGGCACAGAGCAGTTTTATGCCCTGAAGTTGGTTGAGCTCAGGTTGGCCATGGCAGCTTGAGCAGGGTCAGAGCAACAGCATCCCTGGGGGTCACACCTATCTGGCTGTGTTTCCAGAATCCCTGGGGAATGCAGGGAGAGTGATGGGGAAAAGCAGATGAAACTCACAATAATCCCTAGTAATTCAGTGCTCTGCAGGCTGCTCGCAGCTGCAGGCAGCAAGGATGAGCCAGAGGGGCCCGTGGCTCCCATCCCAGGGCTGCCTTGCTCCTCCAGGAGGGGCTGAATAGATGGAGCTGTGGCCAGAGAGGAGGAGCAGCACAGCCTGGGCTCCCCAGGATGCAGCTGCCTGGGGGGACATGGCATGAATGAGTCCTGTCATCCCGAAAGCTTTGCTTTTCCCAGGACAAAGACCCAAGTGCAGAGCCAGAGCAGGTTGGCAGTGGTGGTCCCATGGCTGTTGGCTACCACTGTGCTGCCCAAAAGTGCCACCAGCCACGATTTGGGGGGTCAGCAGCAGTGAGAGGCTGGCACTGCACACACCCCATTTTGGCTGGCACTGCCTGCGCTGTTCCCAAGCAACATCTAATAATAATAATTATAGAAAGGGTTTCTGGAGACAAAACTGTGCTACATTCAGGAAGGGGTAATTGCAAGGCAAAGCACGAGCTCTGACTCTCTGAAACCTTTTCACTCTCAGAGAAAAGGATGCGTCGTCCTGCCAGGAGCAACTGGACGAGTTTCGGAATCTGGTTGGTGCCATGAGGAAGTGGCTGAGGGAGAGTGAAGACAAAATGCCTCCTGCTGAGACCTCCCTGAGCACCCAGGAGCTGCATCAGCACAGGCAGCAGATCCAGGTGGGCAAAAGGAGCTGGAATCTGACTGGGAAAGTTGGCAGCTGCTGTGGAAATACTGGGATATGGAACAAATTCCAGGAAGCAGAGTCCTGGGAGGTGGTTTGTGGTCTCAGGAATCCTCACTGTGCCATCCAGTGGCTTGTGGAGAAGGGAGCAGTGTGAGATTCCTCTTGGGTACTGCCTGGTTTCCCATCCCTCCCCCTGACTGCTCGGGGCGGGCTTTGGGAGTGGGAGACCCAAGCACAGTGATTTTCCCTGAGTGTTTCCCCGTGGCAGACGTGGAAGGTGGCCTCCTGTCACCCGAGCCCCCGCTCCCCTCCAGCACAGGGATGCTGTAAATCAGGATGTGCCAAGGGATTGACTCAGAGGCAGAGCAGCTCTGCTGAGTCACCCACATCCCTCGCACCCCACGGCACCCGCCGGGCTCCGGCTGGGCTCAGCCAGGCTGGGCTGTGCAGGGAGGAGGAGGGACGTCCCAGAAATGGTGGGAGGGAGAAGGTTTCCTTCAACAGACCCATTAGTTAAGGAAGAGCTTTTCACTCTTTGATTCCCCTGGCAAAAATAGATGTTTCACACCCACTTTCCCAGCACAGCCTGTTTGCCATGTGCTGGTTCCCTGGGTGCTGTGTCCTGGTGCCATGGTGTCACCACAAAGGTGACAGGCGGGGAGGAGAGGGCTGTGGCTGGACAAGCACGGCCTCCAATCCCAACCTTTGCTTTTGAGCAGGATCTCCTGGAGGAATGGAAAGGGAAAGGGGCCCAGGTGGAGGAGATTGGCCGCAGAGGGACCCTCCTGGAGAACCTGATCGTGGAGATTACAGCCCCCAACACCCCGCCCAAGGCAGGTGAGTTGAAGCCCACTGTTCTGAGGATGCCTCATCCCTCAGCATTCTGCTTTCACCACTGCATCTTCTCTGAGCCTGCCTCGAGCCAAAAATGGGGCTATTTCTCCCTTCTAGCCAAATTCAGAGGGCCCGTGGCAGTCTGAGCATCGTGGGGCTGAGCAGTGGCAAGTCACTGGTGCTTGTTGCATTAACACATCAGCCTAACCCTGTGTTTGCTGTGGGGACAGGAATAACTGCTCAGATGGAGCAGGAGAGCTCTGTGAGATGGAGCCTTAGAACTGGGGGTCTGAGCTGTCAGCCCTGCAGGGAACTCATGGAGGTGACTCCTGCTTTCTCCTGGTGATGTGCTTCAGCCTCCTGAGGGCTGGAGTGTTTTAATCAAACTCAGCATTTGGGTTTCATATCTGGATGACATTTAAGGCTGTGATACTCAGATGTGATTTACGGGTCTCCTCTTTGGCTTCAAGTCCATGAAGCAATGAGATTACGTCTGGTTTGTTTGGAAACCGACTACAAGATGTCTTCCAGCTTGTGAAAACAAGTCCCTGGACTCACATTGTTGTTGGGAATTTATGGGAATTCATGGTCTGGATATGTTTGTTGGGATTAAATTCATGAGCAGTTCTTTGGGAAACCTCCAAGAGAAGTGAGGAGAGGCTTGTTCTGGGTGACTCCCACGGTCACCCACATGGGGTGATCAAAGGTACAGCCCCTTATATCCATGAAACCTTTAAAATATGGCATTAGGAAGAGAGAGATTTACCTGAAAGTGTGAATCTCCCTTGGGTTGTGACCATAGCTGTGATATCTGGTGTCCAGGGAGAGGTCACTGGTGCATTCTGCATGGAGCCTCTGGGCAAAGAGAGCGTGTCCACACACCAGGGTGGGTTTGAATAGCTCCATCCCATAAGAAAAGGAGGATATGGGGGAGTTAATTCCCTCAGGGTTGGCATTCACCAGTCTCACAGGATATAATTCACAAAACCATGCTCAGGGTAGCAACTTTCCAGGCGTGGAGGGGTGGCCAGTGGTCCCCAGTATTATGGTCCATGCAGGAGCTGCACCCACCTAGGTTTCTGAGTGATGTTGGGAGAGCTGCCTAGGTCTGGCAGCTTCAGCTCTTCTGCTTCTGGTCCAGCAAGGCAGGAGGAGCTGCAGGAAAGCAATGGGAGCAGGAGGAGCAGAGATAAAGGGACTCGAAAACCTAATTAATGCCAATTGCCCAGCACCAGGCATGTAGGCATCTGTGCTTGGTGGCCAGCGTGGCCCGTGTCATGGAGGGGCCATTCACTTGCTGTCAGCATTCCTAACACATCTGCCTTCTCCCCCTTGTCCCTTGTCCCCATCCCCTCTGCTCAGGTGCCACGCTGCCCGTGCCAGGAGGGTCAGTGGGGAGCGTGAATGGATACCACACGTGCAAAGGTGAGCTCACAGTCCCTGCCCCTTCTTGTCTGTGCAGTTCCATCCCTGAGGACAGGAACCTCAGTGTGACACTGTCAGCATCCCAGCACAACGGGAATGAGCTTGGCAGTGTGTTGGGAATTCTCAGCTGGAGCTGCAGTGATGGAGGATGGAGGGCAGGCTGAAGGACAGAGCGGGGCAGCTTCGGGGAGTGACAGCACCCTGACACCCCGTCAGGTGGTGTTAAGAGCTGATAAATCTGAGATCATTTTAAGGCCTGCAATTAAATTTATTGGTTCTGTGGGATTATAACAGCATCCAACCCTCCAGTTTGAAGAGCAATTTTAATTATGGCCCGTTATCTGCTGTTAGCTCACCGGTTCAGCGAGATAATAGGTGCATAAAAATGGCTCTATATTTCGGTGTCAAATTATTTAACCTTGTATTAGCAGTGGCATTATGAAAGGGGGGCTCAGCTTGCATCAGGTTCACATACACAGAGGCATTTGCTTTATTTGCAAACTGTCAGCATGTGTATGTGGTGTGAGTGGAAAAGCCCCTCTGGCAGGAGGGGTGAGGATGATGTGACAGCGCTCCACAGGCACACGGATGGAGCGTGGCCTCTTGCTCCTCATGCTTGGCTGGCTGTGGCTGCCCAGGGCTAGATTAGAACCTGATAGTCCAGCTTAAGATGGAGAACATGAGCAGTGGTCCTTATGTCAGGCTGCTTTCTGGAACCAGATCTGACCGAGATCCAGTGCGACGTGTCGGATGTGAGCCAGCAGTACCAGGCCCTGGGCACAGCGCTGAGGGAGCGCCAGCAGCAGCTCTCAGCTATGCTGGAGAAGATGCAAGAGGTGCAGGAGGAGGCCAGCACGATGCTCAAGTGGCTGGAGTCGAAGGAACGGACGCTGTCGGAGCTGGACGCCTCCTCCTCGCCCACCAAGACAGAGACAATGAGAGCCCAGGCTGAGCACAACAAGGTAACCCCTCTTCCCGAGGTAAAAATGAGAGTCACAGAATCACCACATGGTTTGGGTTGGAAAGGATCTGAAAGAGCGTCTAGTTCCAACCCCCTGCCGTGCATCCCCCAAAGGATCTTGGAGATGTGCTTTGTTGCCACAGGACCAGAAGGATTAGTCATGAGGGTCTGCCCTGGGTTAAAGAAGGGCATTCCCAGATCCGAGATCCCAGGCAGGTCTGTGGAGCAGGAGCCCAAAGTTCCCTTTTGCTTTCAGACCTCTTGCTTTCAGGCATTTGGCTCAGGGCAAAAGAGCTTATGTGGAGCCCTTGTTGCTGGGTCACTCCAGCTTCTCCTGGAAAGCAATTCCCAGCCTTTCCCTGTTCCAGGAGCCAAGTTAGCTCACAATATTGCTAATAAATCAAATAATTAAAGAGCAAAGAGCAGAAATTGTCCAACTCCAGCTTGCAGCTGCTGCTTCATTCCTACTCCATGTTTTGATTCTTTTGCTCTTTATCTGAGGAAGTTGAAATCATTGTTTTCCAGGCTTTTCTGGCTGAATTGGAACAGAATTCTGGGAAGATCCAGAAGGTAAAGGATGCACTTTCTGGCTTGCTGGAGAAATATCCAGATTCCCCAGAAGCAGCGAACTGGAAGAAGATGCAGGAAGACCTGAGTAAGTGCCTGAAGCACTTAGTGAGGCTTCTGTCTCCAAACATCACGTTAGAAGCGGTTCAGGAGTGTGGGACAATCCCAAAGTCACAGCAGAGCAGAGTCACTTCTAATTAAAATTCAGTAAATAGCAAACTTATCTCAGGGCTGTCTGGTGTACAAGGTGTTCCTGAGACGAGCACTGTCGTGATTAATGAAATCTCTGTGATGGATGTGGATTTTAAAGATGTGTTTCCTTAAACTGCTTCTTAAAAAAAAATTGGGAAAAAAAAATGTTAGCGACATGGGTTAATTATTGTGATTAAAAGCTTCACTGCTTGATATAAAATTCTAGTCATTAGTGAGGCTATCCTGGGTAATTAAATGTTGACTAAACAAGGCTGTGTGTTTAAAAAGAAGCCCAGAGATTCTCTTCTTTGAAATAGCAGGAACGTGTTTACGGAGTTCTCCGTCCAGGAGATCTGAATGTGCTGTGTGAGGACTGATACACATGAGAGTATCCTCATTTATGGAGCCAGGGATGTGAGATGGCTCCCCCAAGGTCAGACCAGCTCATGGCAGTAGTGACTAGAGCACAGAAATCCTGCTTGCAAGGTTCTTTCTTAGGAGCTTCAAGACCACATAGGCATTAGAATTGGGTAATGGCTTGTTAGCTAGAGAGAGAATAGAGCCATGCTAGTTCTGTTGGAAAACTGAGGAGGTTTCCCATGGGAAAAACCATGGGGAGGGGAAAAAAACCTTCTTGATGGAGGGGTGGGCTGGCCTGGAGCACAACCATGGCCAACACAGCCGGTGCTTCAGATTGCAGGTGGGAGAGAGCCAGCCAGGCGACGGCCGCGCGGCAGCAGAAGCTGGAGGAGTCGGCAAACCAGCTGGCCACCTTCCAGGCTGCTGAATCCCAGCTGCGCCCCTGGCTCATGGAGAAGGAGCTGATGATGAGTGTGCTGGGACCCCTCTCCATCGACCCCAACATGCTGAATGCACAGAAGCAGCAGGTCCAGGTGGGAAGGGTTCACGTCTCTATGCTGGGTGTCCATGGAGGGGGAGGATGTCTCATCCAGATAGGAGGTGGAAGATTGCACTTGGAATTACTTGTCTTGCAAGCACTCTGGAGACCTCATGGCTCCTCTCCCAAGTCCTCCCAGCTGAGCCCAAACTACTGTGAATAACTTAAAATGGGTGCAGTGCCCAAGCTCCCTTCCCCGCACTGGATTGACTCATCAATGAATCACTTGGCCCCTCTTGGAGAGTGAAATTGTTTTAAACAAGACCTGTGCTGATGCTCTGCAGGACTTGCTGATGCTGCCCCTCCTCCTGCCAGCCTGCTCTTTCCATGCCTCCTGCTTCCAAATCCTAACATGTCCGTAACAGGCCACATCATGAAGCAAAAAGCCCCAGTTAACATAATCAGATTTCCTTCTCATCTAACTGGTTTATGTTACATTGCACAGCAGTAAGACAAATAAGAGAGAGAGCAAAGTCCTGGAGTCACAGACCCCTCCCAGCTTTTTAACTTCCAAGGTCACAGTAAATCCTGGTCTACCCAGCCCAAGTGCTGTCCCACCCCAGGGCATGTTCCTGCTTATTCCATGGGCTGGATAAAGCCCCTGGAGGTCTGGTTTGTTTTGACTGTGTGTATTCGGAGCTGTCAGTTTTATGCAAACATTTTTATGTTATTTCTGTTCCAGTTTATGCTGAAGGAATTTGAAGCCCGCAGACAACAGCATGAGCAGCTCAACCAGGCAGCTCAGAGCATCTTGACTGGCCCTGGAGATGTTTCTCCATCCACGAACCAGGTGCGGGAGGAACTCCAGGGGGTTAATCAGAAATGGTCGGAGCTAACAGAACGCCTCAACTCCCGCTCCAGCCAAATCGACCAAGCCATAGTAAAGAGCACCCAGTACCAGGAGCTCCTGCAGGGGCTCTCGGAGAAGGTGAAGGCGGTCGGGCAGCGCCTGAGTGGCCAGTCTGCCATCAGCACACAGCCCGATGCCGTCAAACAGCAGCTGGAGGAAACCAGTGAGATCCGCTCGGACCTGGCGCAGCTGGAGGAGGAGATTGCAGAGGCTCAGACCCTCTGTGATGACCTCTCCGTCCTGATTGGGGAGCAGTACCTCAAAGATGAGTTAAGGAAACGTCTGGAGACAGTGGCTCTTCCTCTCAAAGGGCTGGAAGATCTGGCAGGTGAGACACTGAAGAGATATCAGGATGTTGAGCTCCACCCCTGCTCTTTACCAAAGGGTTCTCCCATCACTGGGTTTCTAAGAATAGTAGGGGAAGCACCATTTATCATTTTTTGGGGTACTTTAAGGGGTTTTTATGCGGGACTAAGCCCAGGAGGGTTCAAACTCCAGACATACCTGAGCCTGGAGAGTGAGCAGAGGTGTTTAGTCACACTGATGTGACTCTGCAACAAGCAGTATGGCACGTGCTTGCTAAAAACCAGGTTCCTAAATTCAGAGTGGGACATGGAGGAGTCTCAGCAGCCACTCTCTAATCCAGAGATTCATCTTCTGGTTTCTAAGGGGTTGTATTTAGAGACTGGTCAGGAGAACTGAGATGACTGTGGTATCACTGCCTCCTGCTACTTAAGAAATTTATGAATCAATGAGCAAAAAGGCGGGTGATGCAATGGAGAACTCCTTCCTGTTAATCAAAACACAGTTGGTACATACGAGATGATTTTAAATAATTGCACTTTGCTTATTTGATTTCAGTTTAATTGTCGCCTTCTAATCTTATTGCCATTCCAGCCGACCGGATGAACCGACTCCAGACTGCGCTTGCGAGTTCCCAGCAGTTCCAGCATATGTTTGATGAACTCAGGACCTGGTTAGATGACAAACTGTGCCAGCAAGCTCAGAGCCAACCGATTTCTGCAAAACTGGAGAGGCTACAGAGCCAAATTCAGGAACAAGAAGAGTTCCAGAAGAGCCTCAACCAGCACAGTGGCTCTTACGAGATGATTGTAGCCGAGGGAGAATCCTTGCTTCTTTCAGTCCAGCCTGGGGAGGAGAAGACCACTCTGCAAAACCAGCTGGTGAGCCTGAAAACGCACTGGGAAGAGCTCAGCAAACAGGCTGCTGATAGACACTCTAAGCTCAAGGACTGTTTGCAGAAAGCTCAGAAGTACCAGCGGCACACAGAGGATCTCCTGCCGTGGGTGGAGGACTGCCAGGCAAAGATGGCAGAGCTGGAGGTAACTCTGGATCCAGTGCAGCTGGAGGCGACTCTTCTGAGGTCAAAGGCCATGCTGAGTGACGTGGAGAAGCGCCGGTCCTTGCTGGAGATGCTCAACAGCGCTGCCGACATCCTGATCGACGCTTCCCAGACGGATGAGGATGACATCCGGGATGAGAAGGCTGGCATCAATCAGAAGATGGATGCCATCACAGAAGAGCTGCAAACCAAGACTGGCTCCATTGAAGAAATGTCCCAGAGGCTCAAAGAGTTTCAAGAGAGCTTCAGGAACATTGAGAAGAAGCTGGAAGGGGCGAAGCACCAGCTGGAGATCTACGATGCCCTGGGGCCACAAGCCTGCAGCAACAAGAACCTGGAGAAGCTCAGGGCACAGCAGGAGGTGCTGCAGGCCCTGGAGCCTCAAGTAGATTATCTGAAAAACTTCACTCAAGGTCTTGTAGAAGATGCTCCAGATGGATCCGACTGTTCCCAGCTCTTAAGCCAAGCTGAGGTGGCTCAGCAGGACTTCAAGGCTGTGAAGCAGAAAGTGAACGACTGCTGTGCGCTCATGGAAAACAAGCTGGAAGGGATCGGCCAGTTCAATAGTCGGGTCAGGGAGATGTTCTCTCAACTGGCGGACCTGGACGATGAGCTGGACAGCATGGGCCCCATCGGGAGGGACTCCGACAGCCTCCAGTCCCAGGCAGAGGACGTCCGAGCCTTCCTGGGCAAACTCCAGGGGCTCAAGTCGGACATCGAAGCTTCTGAGGGTGAATGTAAGAAGATGCTGGAGGACGAAGGGAGCCCAGATCTGTTAGGACTGAAGCGGGAGCTGGAGACGCTGCACAAACAGTGCGGCAAACTGACGGAGAGGGGCAGGAACCGGCAGGAGCAGGTGGAGACGACGCTGGCCCGCGTCGAGGACTTCTACAGCCGCCTGAAGGAGCTGGCCCACATGGCCACCGCGGCCGAGGAGAGCGAGGCCTTGCAGTGGGTGGTGGGGACGGAGGTGGAAACCATCAGCCAGCAGCTGGCAGACTTCAAGGTGAGTCTCGATGCTGTTATGTCTTTTTTTAAGTGGTATTTGGTGTTTTGAACCTGTCTGGTGTCGTGGTTTTTTGTGTAGGACCTCTGGGCTTCGAGCCATCGCGTCCTCGTTGTTTGTTGCTGTAATGTGAGTGGTTTTAGGGTGCTAAAATATCCTTGCTCTGCAGAGCATAAAACCAACTGGCGAACTTGATAGTCTGCGGTGAAAAGGTGCAGAAAGATTTTGTGATTGGGAGGGAAATCCCTGTTCTCCTGGTGATGTGTAATGTTGATGTGCCAACATCTCGTGGGCTGGTAGAGGTGGTTGCTGTTTAGGTTTTTGGGGGAGGCAGTCCACCTGAGCTGCAAGTTGGCATCATTTGAGAGTCTAGTCCAGATAAGATGATTCTGCAGGTCTTTCTTCCTGGCCTACCATCCTTGCCTGTTGTTCACTTCACCGGGGTCACATTTTCCATTCATTTGGGGGTCCTTGGGTGCAAATAAAGCCACAGATAAACTGTGGGACAAGGGATGCACAGGGAATAAAACCAAGGTGAAGTTTTATGTGAGCTGTTCACATTTCCAGCAAGGAGTTGATGGAGACCATCAAGATGTGTGTGAAACGCCGAGAAAGGGAAGAGTTGAGTGTGTTTGATATATTTTTATACAGTATTATGATGTTGGGTCATGCTGTTACACTACATTAATTATATTAATACAGCCTAGAAATTCTCTTGCTGTGAAACTTCTATTCCTGATGTGCTCAGGAGTTGATGATTGGGCTGATTTACATCTGGCTGCTCGTTTCCTGGTGTTAATGGGGGCTGGGAGGGGGAGGCAGTTTTACAGCCATTTGCTTTTCATCTCATGGCTAATTGATCCCGTTCCACCACTTAAATAGGCCTGTGAAACCTTCACCAGGGCAAGGTGTTTCTGGTTTGGGGGTTGCCTATCCTGGAAGTGTTATTTATGGGACAAACTCAACCTCATCTGATGGTGTTGCTGTCCTGTCTTGGGCAGTGCTTTGCTTTGAGCTGATAACAGTGGGAAGGATTTAACTTCATCATTACAACACCACGCAGTCACTTGGAACAAATATATCCAAAAAGGAGTTTTTAGGCCTTAAAATCACTGAACCTTTCCTGCAGAGCAAGGGATTATTCTCAGTTGAGCAGCTCCCATTAGGAAGGATGACAAAACCCAGATTGCTGGGCTGGAGGGAGCAGCTTAACCCATCGTAGGGTTTGCACATGGTCTGTAGCTCAGTGACCTTGAGGATGAACCTGTAAGACACGGGTCACCTGGGCTGTGTGAGCCAAAGGTGCTCTGGGGACATGAGGTGTCCTTACCAGGAGTCACTCATTGCCCATCGAGGCCATGCAGTGCACTTGGGGTCTTTGTTGGTGGGAGAGTGAAAGTTGCAGCAGCGAGAGAAGGGTTTTGGCATGTAATGGCTGAGTATAAAATGGGGGAGAAGCACAAGGGGCGGATGGAGCAATCGTGGTTACGCAGCAGCGTTCCTCCATTCCTCCCGTGCATGGTTCATCCAGAGAGCAAGGATTTCTGCATCCAGAGAGCAAGGATTTCGGCACAAATCCTGAATGTTGCAGAGCAGGTCTTAGCAAAGCTTCACCTTCCAGTCCTCTCTAAGGGAAATGCAATCTCAGATCCTGATCTGCATATGGAAGGGCATTAGCAGGGACTGTCTGTCCTCTGTACGTGCAGGAGGGAGAGAGGTGGAGAAATCTGGCTCAGGCTCTGTGGGAAGTGGGGAGCACGGGGGGCTTCTCTTGGTTGCACCAGGCTTTAATTTCTCAATAAACTGTCTCTCTAAGACAATATCACAACTCTTTCCCCTTCTTGGCTTGCAAACCAGATGCGTGCCCAGAGTGTCCAGGGGGCCCAGAGGGGCTCCTCAGCCAGGCAGTGCTCCTGGGGGTGGTGTGGAGAGGAGGGTGGGGTGATGGATGGGGTGACCGATGGGGTGACTGGGGCTCTCCAGGAGCGGTCGTGGTCTGTCTGTCCAGAAGGCTCAAATGCAGGCAGATATTATGTCTTAAAGCATTAATTTTAATGAACATCTGTGTAAATGAGATGCAAATTAGGCACAGCCCCAGGGCTCCAGGCAAGTTGCCAATGGAGTCCTGACAAAGGTGGACACTTCTGGACTCATTGTGTCCAGATTTTAATAAAGGAGATATATTGAAGGCTCTGATGGAGGCTGGGAACAGATGACTTTTGAAGCAGCTTATATTTGAAGCTTCCCATATATTCTTCTTTTCCTGCAAACTTGCCCCCAAAAGGCCACAACCTCCAACAATTCTTTAACTTCTGGAAAACTGCCATCCATGCATTTCCTCTCTTCCCCCCAGCCCCTTTCCCAGGTCACAGAAGGACTAATCCTGGCTTTGGGAGGGATGAGCCCTCTCCCACTGGAAGTTTTCCTCCTGGCTGGGTTTCTCAGGGGTGGGAGGCTGGGAAGCAGCTGCCAGAGCGTGCTCGGGGCAAGGCTTTGTTTGCAGGAGGTGTTTTGGTTGAGCGAGCGGATGCGATTTCGGGGCTGAGCCCACAGCGGCTCCCACGGCCACCAGGAGCCAGGACAGCAGTGCAGGAAGGCCCTGCAGTTCAGGGGGTGCGGGAACACTAGGCAGGGACTGTTTTGGAGCACCACATTGTTAGAGGATCATAAGAAACCCATCTGGAGGAGACTCTAAGGGGCCATCTAACTTAGGACCTCGTTCTCTGGTGAGATCAAGTACAGCTGAAAGGCGTTTCTGTGCTTTGGAGCCTGTGCTTATATGGACATCCTGATGGATCACTTCAGATCGAGCTATGCCATGGAAGAACTAACATGGAGTTAGCTCGTGTTGAGCTGTCAGAGCAAAGGGACATCATCTTTAACTCCTGAGCTTCAGTAGGAGTTTAACCCAAGTGACTCTCTTTCCATTGCTGCCTCTCTGAGGAGCCCCTTTTTGTATAAAAAGGTACTAAAAGTTGGAATAATCTTTGTGCTGAGGTTCACACAGCCAAGTTGGGCTCTTCAGCATGAGGGACAAGCACCAGCCACCAGCTAGAGCTCCTCGTAGGAGTTTTCAGGCTGGGGCACTTCTTCCCCCTGTGCTCTCTGTTGTCAGCTCAGGTTTCTCAAAGCTTACGCTAATATTAAATTTTAATGACTGGAATCAAATGAGCTACAGTTGAGATGTTACTAAACATAACAGCTTTGTTGATTCAGTTTAGCAAACAGCAGAATTCCCCAGGGAAATGATTCCCCAGGTATGGATGAGAAGAGGGGGTCATGTGAAGACAAAGGGGGTTTATCTATCATGTGCTCTCCGGTGTCAGCAACCCCTGAGCTGGCAGACCCTGAGTTAGACCCCTTCACCCCAAAAATTGGGAAACTAATGGGGTAAAGCTTGTGCTGTTTAGTGCAAGTGGCTTATCCTCCTTTACAGGCTGAAGAAGCAGAGGTGAGGTTTGCTGGTTTGGAGTGGTGGTGCCAGAAAGCCCCAGGAATGGGCTTGTCCTGTCTGGCCAAAGAGCATCCATCAGCCTGGGCCATGGAGCTGATGGAATCAAATTCTTGGGTGTTTTGGGGAAGACATCTGTGCTGAGGCAGCTTGGCCTCCTGGCTAAGCGAGCTTGAGCCTGGGTTTTGTTTATCTTTTTCACCGTGGATTTTGAACTGGGGTTTCAAAGCCTTGCTGGTGCTTGGTGTTGGCAATTCTGGGCTAGGACCTTCTTTGATTCACCATGTTGTTTTTGGACAAACTGTAACGTTTCCACATTTCACCTACAAAGCAGAGAGTAACACTCAGCCCTGGGTCAAAGGTGCTGGCAGAGTTTTTGGGCTCAGTGCAGTACAGAGCAATGGTTGGGAGTGAAGGATGCTGTTGCCTCCCATTTCATAGAGTCATGGAAAGCTTTGGGTGGGAAGAGGCCTTAAAGATCATCCAGTTCCAATTCCCCTACCATGACCAGGGACACCTTCCACTAGACCAGGTTGCTTGAACACTTCCAGGCATGGGGCAGCCACGGCTTCTCTGGGCACTCATGCCAGAGAAGAATCTCAGTTGTATCATGCCAGAATGGTTTGCTTTGCTGGGAACACTTTGTCCCCCTGAGGAAGATGAGAGCAGGATCAGGGCAGCCTGCATTCCTTCCGAGTTGCGCTCAACAGCCAGGAGGGATTTCTGCAAGAGTCTGGAGAACTCGACCCAAAATGAAACCCAAGGGAAACGAACCAAATGGTGCCCATCACGTTCAGACAGGTGCAGGTGCAGTGGGTGAGGTGCCCGTGTGTGGCTGGACCTCCAGGGACTCGCTGTCCCGTCCTGCTGCCGCTCCCGCTCGGCTGCGGCGTTGGGGCACGGCGCAGGAATGCGGCGAGCCGGGACCTGCCGCAGCTGGCACAGCCGGCATCTCCCTCCCAGGGGTAATTAAACCCCACCCTGGTGAGGAGGGGGGAGCGGAAGGGGGTCTGTGGCATCCAACCTCCAATGGGAGAGGGCTTTGCCAAGGCAGGTTGTGGAGAGCGGAGGGATGAGATGGGATGGCGGGTTCCTGCCTTTCCTCCTGGTGTGGATTTTTGGGGAGGTCATTTGAAACTGGAGTTGCCCAATACAGAGGACTCGGGCACTGCTCTGTCACGCCAATAAAGGTTTAATGCTGGATCATGGAGAGGGGGAGGGAGAATCCCTAGACAGCAATGACTGAAGCTGCACTCCCTTTTTCTTTTAGAGCAGGTCAGGTCATCCAGGACCCGCACAGCTCTTGTGCCTCCAGCACCCTCTTTGTCTGCTTGAATAAAAAAATCAGGAAAGAAATCCCAGGGATGTGATGCAGTGAGTAAAGCCTTAACCAGCATTACTCATCTTGCCATTCCAATGCCACCGTCTGACCCTTCTCCGGGTCCTCCCCACTTCATCCTAAGTGGAAGCAGCCCTTCGCCTGTGCTCACTGCGAGCCCACGCACAGTCCTGTGCCCTCCTCCTGCCCCCCTTCCCTGCTGGAGGATGGCAGCTTTCCTCAGCACTCTGTTTATGACTCTCAGTTCCCCCCAAGCTTTCCAACTGGGAGCTGACTCAACGGCGCTATCAAAAATGCCACTGGTGCCCATAAATGTTGCCCCATGTCCCTGGGTTTCTCCCAGGTGGTGCTGCCTGAGGCTGCTGCTTTTTGGGAGAGGGGACTGTCAGTGATGCAGGACTTCAGAGGGACAAGGGAGCTCATGGGCATCCCATCCGTGTGTCAGCTGTTGTCATTGATGGGTTGTTGGAGGCAGGGAGGAATATGGGATGGGGACTGGACTGCCCAGCATCCTGTGGTGCTTCACTGCTGATATTCTGCAGGAGGATCAAAGTGGGTGATTTCCCCCCAAAATGGTTTGTGTTGGAAGGGACCTTAAAGATCATCTCGTTCCAACACCCCTAAGGAGGGCAGAGGATGGACAGAGGAAAACCAGCATCCCATCTTGGGATCACAGAGCAGGAGTGAATCAGTCTGCTGGTAACACAAGGTATTTACAGCCAAGTCAAAGCCTTTATTTCTGGAGGCAGCACATTAGGCACCACTGGCAGCACACGTGCTCCCAGGCAATGCCCAAGCATCTGGGGAGGCATTTTTGGGCACTCCACACCCCATCATAGAGTAAAGACCCCATAGCTGGGGGTGCATCGCCGGCAGGTGGGAGAGCAGAGCTGGGTTTTTAGGATGGGATGGGGCAGGGAAAGGAAGGGACACTCTGCCACTTGCTGTGCCCCAGCGTGGCCGAGGGTATTTTTAACCCTTCTGTGCCCCCAGAGGAATGTGTGTGGCTCCCGACAGTCGTCCAGTTGGGAGCAGCTGGGTGGGACTGGGCTGGGAGCAGGGACCGGCTGCACGACGGTGTCTTCTCGTTGAACGCTTTCCAGACCTACTTAAAGTATCTCTGGCTTGTATTTTCAGCATCAGCAACACACGCAGAAATGCCTCCTCTCTGACAGCTGTTAAGCTGCCTTAAAGGCACCATCTCCCCTTGTTGGCGAAGAGGATGAGAAATGGGGGATGATAAGCTGTGCCGGGTGACAGGGCTGTCACCAAGCCTGGCTGGGCCAAGTGGCCCAACCTGCAGATCCTTGGTGGCTCTCGGTGTGCTCCTAACCTGGTGATCTTGTGTTTGCACAAGAGGCTCATGAGTGCAAGTGGCCCCTGCCTCCTCATTCCTTGGAAATAAATTTCAGCGCAGAGGGAAGAGCAAACGTGCCCCTGGAGCTCATTGTTCCCAGAGGGAACGTTGCTGGTGTGCTGGTTCATCAGCAAGCCACGGGTGGGTTTGACCTTGACGTGTCATCAGGCCCTTCTCTGATCCTGAGCGAGCCAAGAACAAGAGCGAATAAAGCCAGGAGTTGCTGAGATCGACCAAATCATAGCGAGGCTTTTCCCCCTCCTTTTCTTTTCCTTTCTTGACCGTGAAACAATCAGACTGCGACCAAATGGTGCCTTTCAGGAGCCACCTTGGGTCACTGCTCTGAAGCCACCCACTTGCAGATGCTTTGGTGACCCTGCCAGGTCTCAGCTGAGGGAGGTGGCCGGAGGAATGTCCTCTCTCCGGAGCACTTGTTAGCTGGTGGTGATGACACTTCACAATGTTTCCAGGAGATACTAAAAATACCAGCTTTGCATAAGACCGGGAGAGCTGAGGATCTGAGGAGGAGGAGATGGGAAGCTTTTTGTCTGCAAGGGCTGAGCAGAGGAGGGAGAAGAGCCTGGTCCTGGCAGCACATGGCCATGGAGGGGGCATCCACAGGGAAGCGTGTGCTCCAGAGAACACAGGACATTCCCATCACCCACACCATCCAAGCAAATTGCCATTCTCCAACAGGGAAGGGAGGGACTGTGGCCACTGGGTCTGGAGCAAACAGGGACTTCTGCAGGAAAGGGCTCAGGCTTGGATTAGTCACTGCAGCCTTTCAAGAACAATTGCCAATTCTCCTGCTGAAGGAGTGGTTTGAATGTCTCCCATCCAGAGGATTCTCGGGATGATAACACACTTACCTCACTTCCTAAGGAGACTTAGAGCAGTTTATTAATCACCCCATCCCTCCGCTCTCCCTGTTGTCCCCCTTTCCTCTGAGGAGCAGCTTCTGCAGTTCTCCATGTCCCTGGGGTGGGCAGTGGGGTGGCAGTACCCACCACCCTGCCCGTGGGTGCTGGGTCAGTGGGAGCACAGAGAGGGATGCCTGGATATCCCAGGATGCTTCATCCACCCTCGTGCAGCGCCGGAGCAAAGCAGGGCAGCAGAATTTGCAGGAAAACTGGGCAACTGAGGACAAAAATGAGCATTTCAGCAGGTTTCACCTCCTGGCCATAAAGACCCTGGCACGTGGCTCTACCCTTCTCTCACAGTCCCATCTCAGGCACTTTTGGGGTGCTCTGTGCACAGAGATGGGGTTCCATGGCACCACTGAATGCCATGTGTGGGGCTGTGCCTGAGCACTGCTGTAACACGTGGGCTCCAGGCTTCCTTCAGGAGAATTATTTATACCAACATCTACATGAGCTGCCTTGCAGGGAAAGTGCTGCGGTGCAGCTCCTGCACCCTTGGAAAAGCAAAATCAGTCTAAACCCACAGTGTACATCCAAACTGCAGAAGGTTCCTCTTTGAGTTTGGGCTTTAACCTCTTTCTCAAACTTCTCCAGTGGAGGTGCAGACCTCCTTGGAGCCAGCTGAGGTTTCCTCCCACAGCCCTGC
The DNA here is from genome assembly GCA_035221455.1 of Xenops minutus. Taxonomy (NCBI): domain Eukaryota; kingdom Metazoa; phylum Chordata; class Aves; order Passeriformes; family Furnariidae; genus Xenops; species Xenops minutus. The sequence goes on from JAWWEE010000058.1 coordinate 4,660,499, forward strand.
GGAGGAGAGTCCCGAATTAACAGGCTCCAGGTTCCAAATGGCTGATGGAAAGATGTGCTGGCTCCCTGCATCCCAAGCAGCTGTAGCCTTTGAAGAGGGATTCAGTGGTGGCAGAGCCCCGATGTGGAATTGGTTTGAAGTCAGCTGTAAGCCAAGGGGATAAGGGACACCCAGCATGGCATGGCAGGATGGGATTAGCCTGGGTGCTCCTTCCTAGATCAGGCTGGGAGCTCAGGGCTTGCCCACACGGCACCAGAACAGCAACCAGGGGAAAAGGAGCAAGTTTAGGAGGAGAACAATGCAGAGAGAAAGAAATCCATCTGACCTTCCAATAAACACAGCAAAGGCTTTGAAAACATGAATCCTCTGGTAAAATTCCCAGCAAAATCTAAACCGCGGTTTCTAAGGGAGATTTTGGGGGGGGTGTGATTTGGCTTTGTGCTTTTATTGCAGTGTCTGAGGGAGGCTGAAATGTGCTCTGAGTCCCTCCATTGGGCTGGAGGCATTTGGGTTCATCCACTCTGCCTTGATAGCACATGCAGTGTCCCAACCCAGTGGTCCCTCCTGTCACTGCCATCTCAGTGACACTCATGGAGTCAGATATGAGGGACACAGTGACCCAGATGGAGTCAGATACAGGGCACAGGTTGCCCAGAGAAGCTGTGTCTGCCCCTCCCTGGAAGTGTTCCAGGCCAGGTTGGACAGGGCTTGGAGCAACCTGGGATAGTGAAAGGTGTTCCTGCCCATGGCAGGGGTAGGAATGAGATGAGCTTTAAGATCCCTTCCAACCCGGACTATTCTATGACTTCATGGCATGGTCAGTACAACCTGTAGGGACAAAGCTTATGGTGCCAAGGCAGGAGCTCATCCAGACTGGCAAGCAGGTGCTGCAATCCCAAGGCAGGAGAGCACCAAGGTGAAGATTAAAGAAGCTTTGAGGACGAAGGAGACCCTTGGTTGTACCCTGGTCTCATTAACGATGTGTCCATCAGAGATCTTGAGCTGCCTCTGAGCTCTCTTGGTCATCACAGAACACAGGTCCCTCTCTTCCAGCTGCTGAGATGCATTAAAAGAAAGCTAAAAATATATTGGTTTCCAAATGCTGCTTTGCCATGTAAACAGTGGCAGCAGCAGCACAGGATGGAGCGCAGTCATAAACAGGGTGACATCACCCCGTGACGGGGACGGCACGCGCCGGGGCTGGTGGCCATATGAGGAAAGCTTGAAACCAACAGGTTCAGGAGACACATGGGGATGCTGCTACTTGGAGAAAGTCCTGGAAAACCGCTGCCTGGGTTTTAGCTGAGGGTGTTTATCGACAGGACGTGACCTAGGGTGGCTCCAGGTCTGGGTTTGGTGATAGTCCTGGGCAGAGCTGTGGCCCTGTCCCCACGGTGGGCTGGCTGCTGGAGCATGGGCATCCCTGAGAGCATCCTGCACAGCTGTGAGCCCCAGCTTGGGTTTGGCCAAAGTGTGCTGGTAGTGGAGCAGGAGAGGGAAGGTTTAGAGACTGTGCAAAAGCCCAGCAAGGAGTCTTGTTGGTCCATTCTGCCCAGCACTGCCATAGTGGGCACTTGGAGACCCCCAAAAGGACGGAAATTCAGACAGGACCTTCACATCCTTCCCCATCCGTCGCTTGAGCTTACACGAAGCTCAAGCAAAGCCCTGAGCTTGCAATTCCCAGCACCATTTGGCTTCTGTCCCCATCTCTGGGGTGGCACTTGGAGGCTTAAAGCCATGATTTGGGGAACCTGCAAGAGCTCTGGCTGGGATCTTCAGGCCAGACCCAGCAGGTTTTTAATTGGCTTTCGTCCTTGCCCAATATTTCCCTAATGGTTTTAGAAACGGGGGGATGTGTTGGAGGAAGACTTGGCTCGCTCCTGGCACGTGACTCGGTGAGGAAATGGGAAAAGAATTTCTGGCTGTGAAACGGCAGCTCCACGTCGAGATCGTTCCTTCTTCGCAGTGGAACAAAAAGCCTCCTCGCCCCAGCCTGGATGCCTGGGATTCCTCGCGGAGGGGCCCGCAGCGGTAACGGTCCCGCTCCCGGCCAAGGTGGTAGCAGGGGAGCCCTGGCACAGCACCATCGTCCTCTTGTTGTTTCAGCTGTGCTGGATTAATAACAGGGACCAGGAGCTGGAGCGTCCCCCGCCAAGGAGAAAAATCTGGGCTTTGGGACACTCTGGGAGTGTTGTTGGCTGCGGCTGGAGGAGACTGCAGGGCCAGCCCTGACTGTCTGTCTGTCTGTCTGTCCAGGAGGACTCGGTGGGACACGGAGGGGACATGCCCTGGATGGGCAAAGGGACTCCCCAGAGGCTGCTTGGACTTTCCTCACAGATCCCTGCTCCCTCCCCACCTCCTGCTCTTTTCCTTGGTTATATTTAGAGATGGAAAAGAGGGGTTTCAAAGATGTCCCAGTGCGCAAACATTCCCATTGAGCACTTTGGGCTGTTTAAGGGGCGTTTCTCCCTTGAACCCTTCCCTGCCACAAATCATCCATTCCCATCTCTCCATATCCCTTTGGGAATGTGGTGCTTGGAGCTGCTGTGTGTGCAGTGGGTGCTGGGACACAGGGATGAAGGGGCCAAGGGTTTGGGGCTGGGGGAGCCAGACTCCCATCACAATCATCCCATGACCTTTGCCAAGCTCCAGGATTTTTGGGATGTCAGACACCTGCAGCACATCCAAAAAAATCAGGATTTTGTTTCCCTTGGCTTCAACCTTCAGCTGTAACATGGCCATGGCTGGGTGGAAAGGTTTTTGGTGAAGCCATGGCACAACAAAGTGCAGACCAAAGTCCCGTTCTCCTGTGCTTGGCACTTTTGGAGTGCATACTGCACGTTTTTCTGTGTTAAACACCTTGTATTTTTATCCCGATGCCATAATTCATCCCAAAGTAGCAGTCCGGGTGGCTGGTGGGGCGGGTTGTTGCCTGGAGATGCGTGGAGGCTGTTCCCAACCCTCCTGTTTTCTCTCCCAAGTCTGTGACTTTCCTCAGCATCACTTTGCAGTGGTGATTCACACGCCCGGGCTGCCTCCCTCTCTGCTCTCAATGTTCCCCGTCTCTTAAACCCCAGGGTTTTGGGGGAGGAAAAAAGGGTGACAGAACTTGGGATGAGGGCAGCAGGATGCTGACCTAGACCCGAGGCTATAAAAATTAGGATTCTTAGGGAAAAAAAAAAAAGAAAAGCCTGCAGTGGGTGTCGGGAACAGTGGCAAGTTGCGTGTGTGTTTTTGGCAGAACCATGGGGAAGGCAAAAATGGTACTTTGGGGGTGTTTAGGTTTCGGGGGGGGGTGTGG
>JAWWEE010000058.1:4664313-4705441 GCA_035221455.1 Xenops minutus
AGCGCGGCGGGGCCGGCGGCGGGAGCGGCGGCGGGAGGAGCAGGAGCAGGAGGAGGAGGAGGAGGAGCGGGAGGAGGAAGGCAGCGGCCATGCATCCCGCCGCGCCGGCCGGGGGCTGCCCGCGGGGGCTGCGCGGAGCCCCCCGCCCCCGGCCCGGCCGCTGAGCCGCGCACAAAAGGGGCGAGAGCGAAGGGGAAGGGCACGGCGAGGGCGGGAGGGGGTGGGTGGGTGTGTGTGTGAGAGACCCCCCGAGCCCCACCGCAGCCCCACCGCAGCCCCAGCGCAGCCCCGCGCCCCGCCATGGCCCGGCCGCCCCGGGGCGCGGAGCCGCCCGGCAGCGACTGCGGGGAAAGTTAGTGCGAGCGGGGCCGGGAGCAGCGGGAGGAGGAGGAGGAGGAGGAGGAGGAAGAAGCAGCGGCTCCAGCCGCCTCCCGCCGCCGCTGCGCCCCGTCCCCCCCGCCGGCTCCCGGAGGCAACTCAGGGGATTCCATCCCGCTCCGTCCCTTTGCCATTTTTGGATGCGTTTTATAGCCAATTTTTTTTTTTCCTGGGGAGAAAGCGGAAAAAAAAAAGCGCAGCCCCAGCAGCCTTCCTGCTCCGCGGCGTGCCTCGCACCCACCGGCTGGATTTTGGGGCTCCGTGACTCTCGGTGGCACCGGGCGAGCTGACGGGGACAACAATGCCATCATGTTTTTGAGACAGGAAACCTCCGAGTTCGCCCTGAATGAAGAACTTCCTGTGTTTAAACTTGTACGAATATCCGCTGACAAGCTCGGTTCAAATGAAAACACGAGAGTCGGGGGGAGAGGCTAATTCGGAGCAGCTGGACTTCCACGGCGCTCGGAGCTGGGCAGAAAACGCGCGGAGCCGCTCGCTGCTGCCAGCCCGGGGCAAGCAGTGCCTTTGTTAGTACCGGGGGACGGACGGGATAATTCAGGAGCTTCAAACTCTTCCCTCGTTTCTGTCGCGAACCCTTTGGAATATTTTATCGAAGCTGTCGGGTTTGGATGACTTGCTGATGGATGGGGTTTTTTAGGGGGCTGGGGGCATGAGATGGGTTGTTTCAGCGCTCGGGACTGTCGGTCGGGCTGCTGAGTCGGCGCGGTGCTGCCGGTGCACCCTCCCATCCCTGTAGGGTCGCTGCTTTGGGATTTGAGTCTGCCACGGTGGGTTTGGGACCTGCTGGCCATGTGATGCTTTGGGCCGTGGTGGGTGAAAGGTTGCTGGGGCGGTTCTGTCATCCATAAGGACGAGAGTATGGGCAAACCACTGAGCCGGCCAGACTGTTTACGGCAGAACCGCACTTGCCTGGGGAAGGGCGAGGATGAGGATGGTTATATAGAGGATTGCTACGTGCCCCAGAGATCGATATACGACACAATGAGAATTAACGAGCAAATCGATCAGGGATCAAAGCTCAACCAGCTTTCCAAGAGCACCCTTGGCAAGGGGGATGGCAGCACCATATCCAGCAACGGGACTCTGGGGGCTGCCAATGTCTTCGAGTCCAGGGCGCCAGAACCGAAAAAGTTGGATGAGCGAGTCATCTTTGACGCGCTGAAGCTCAGCAGTGACGTCTCCAAGCCAGCACCAGCTCCACCAAAGAGACGACCGAACCCCGAGAGGAAGGAGAACGTCAACCGGCGGTCATGGAAGTCCTTCATGCCACCCAACTTCACCGAATTTGCAGAAAGGATGGGGGCTTCGCTGAGCGAGGTGTCGGAAGCGGGCGCCTCCAACCCTTCCCTGCGGGATAAGCGGGATTCCAGTGCCATGCTCACTGAGCAGCCAGGCCAGCCTGACCATGGAGAGCCTATGTCTGAGTCTCTTACCTTGGAGCACGTCTCCAAGTCATCTGGCACGGCGGAGGCTCTGACGGCCAAGCAGTTCAGTGTGGATGGCTATGACGGTCCCCGGGATGAGCGCCAGGGCTTGCTGAACGCCGGTGACGGCCGCGGCAGGGACCTGGCCAGGGCTCACCGGCTCCCCAGTGCCACCTGGCCACGAGCCAGGAAGAATTTCATCAGGGGGAACTTCAACGATGGGCGCCAGGAGACCCTGGAGGCCTCCGGGTCGGACTCTACAGTGGAGAATGTCAACCTCTCTCCGTGCCTTAGTGAAGAGCTGCTGGATGCGGGACTGGATATTCTCATCACCTCCAATCTCAGGGAGAAAACGGAGTCTGAGCTGAGATTTGAGGAGGACGAGCGCTGGGTGATGATGGAGGAGTGGGAGGAGGCGACGCTGTCAGAGAGAGGAAAGGCTGTTCTGGTGGCAGAGGAGAAGAAGAGCTGTTGCTTGGCAGATATTTCTGAAGAAAGGGAACAATCCGCTGCTCCGGCGGATGGCTCTGCCCCCAGCCCAGGGACCTCCCAGTCCTGCACTTCCCCAGGAGGCACCGGCAGCCCCCTCGCCAGCAGCACGTGCTGTACCGAGGAGGTGGCGGTGCAGTGTGGAGTTGAGGACTTTGCTCCAGTTTTGGAGCGCCCAACCAGCCCCACAGGCCCCGAGTTGTCCGACACGGACTCTGTGCAGATGTTCCTGGAGCTGGAAGAGCAGTGCCTGAACGAGGATCAGGGTCATGGGTCTGTCACTGGTTGCCTGGAGGTTCAACTTTCCCCAATGGACTCAGAGGGCCTGGACCCAGATTCAGCCAAACTGGCCGGATCAGAGGTTGAAGAGTGCCAGCATCAGGCCCCTTTGGACATCAGTGCTTCAGACTCTGCTGTCGTGTCAGATCTGGAGGACTTTGATGTCACCTGCAGCTCGCAGATGCTGAGCACACTGGAGCCATTGACAGAGCCCTTCTCAGAAAGGGACACCTTGGCTGTCACCCCAACAGACTCAGACGGAGGGGCCTCCCCCAGCCCCGTGGCCACGGCAGGGCCAGGATCCCTCCTAGAGTGCTCCTCAGCACTGGTGGGGGAGGATGATCCTGACCCACTGGTGGACAGTTGCATGGTGGTGGCGGCTGGTGGGATGCCATCTCCTGACACAGGGGCACATCCACCTTCTGGACTGGGGGGAACTGGTTACCCCAGTGCCCCAGTGGGGTGGGGTGAAGATAACCAAGACTTGCTGGTCCCTACTGGGGAAGGGTTGCAGCTTCCTGAGGGGACCTGTCCTGGCCAGGTGTCCCCCAGCCAGCCCCCAGCTCCTGACACAGTGCTGGAGGAGCTGGGGTCTCCTCCCCAGCACAGCAAGGCTGGCACTGGGGGCATGGATCCATTTGGGACCCATCACCTTCTGCCTGGGAGGACTGAGATTGCCAGCTGGGTTGTCCCAGAACTGGTTTCTGAGGATGAAGCCACAAATTTGGGATCAGGGAGGGAAGCTGATGGCTGGACTCATCTGGCTGAGAGTGGGGATGTTTGTTGTGGTTCTCTGCTGCCTTTCCACACTGGCTCTGCATCAGAGCCAGGCTCTGAGGCTCTGGCAACATTCCCTGTGCCTGTTGAGGACCTTCCATGGGAAATGGTTTCCCAGAGCCATGGCTTGGCGCTGGAAGGGGCTTCCCACATCAAGGGGTCCCCCGTGGAAGTGGCTGTCACACAGGGTGAGACACCAGCAGCCATCCTGCAGCCAGGAGAGCTGGACTTGCTGTTTGCCCGTGGCTGGGGCCATGCCATGGTGCTGGGTGAGGGAGTCCCATGTGCTGCCAGTCCAGCTGCCCCTGAAGAGCTTCCTGGCACATCACCCATTGCAAGGCCTGCCATCCCATGGGATTTTGGGGAGCTTTCTGCTCCAGCCCACCCACTTTCAGCAGGAGATGTTTCTGTTCCAGAGCCCCAGGCTCAGGAGGCACCACCAGCCACTGGGGATCTTACCATGGATGCTGAGGAACCTCCAGAAGCCACCACCACTGCCATGTCCTTGATGGTGGAGGAGCTTCTGGAAGCCCCACCACCCTTTGCTGATGTGCCTGTTGCCACTGTGCCACCACAATCAGCCAATCCACTTGCCTCTGGGGTTGGGGGTCTTGGAGGTGACCCCGTGCCATTGGCAGTGGCCTTGGAGGATACAGATGACTTTGCCATTGTGGTTGTGCCGCCCGTCCTGGAGCACCTGCCCACTGAAGTGCTGGCTTTGGAGGACGACCCCATTGCAAGAGCACCTGCAGCGGAGGTGGCAGCTTGGGACGATGGTGCCTCCGTGCCACCAGGCATGGAAGGTCCTTCCTTTGCCTTCCCACCCCTCCCAGAGGGATTCACCACCCCAGAGCTGCTGGGGGCACCCTCTGCCACACAAACCCTCCCTGGAGCCATGCTGGGGGACATTCTCCATCCCCCCAGCTGTGGTGGTGCCACCTCCCTGTGCCCTGGCGAGGGAGAGGTGCCAATGGGCACAGAGGGACCCCTGGCCGCTGCTCTCATCGCAGAAGGGCCTCCTGCTCTGCCAGATGGATTCGTTCCAGATAACGAGGTATTTGTTGCTCGGGGCTTCAGGCGCAGAAATCGCTTTATTTTGCACTCGAGGGGTGGGTGGGAGAGTTGGGAGCCTGCTCGGTAACGCACGGTCTGTGTCCTTCAGGCTTCAGCACAGCCTTCTCCCTCCTGAGACTGGCTTGAATTTGGCAGGCAAAAAGTTTGGGGGGGGGGGGGGGAAACTGTGTGATTTTATAAGTAGGGGAGGCAAAATGCTCTTGCTGCTTGATGACCTAAACTATTGTCTTGTACTTTCTTGGCTTAGTAAAGTGCATTATGGTCACTTAGATGGAAATCACAGACTTCAGAAAAAGCTTCTCACTGACTCGTGGCAGGTAGTTCCCATCTTTGAAGCAGAAAATATATCGGAAAAGAGAAACCTGTAAAACATATTAAGTGCAAATAATTCCTGTCCTCTGCAGTCATGGCTGTGTGTAGCTTTTCCAGTGAGCAATAAGGTGCTGAGGCTTGGAAGGCACATGGGAAGGGGCTCAAATTCTCTCTGGTGTTTGGGGATTTGCGTTATCGCGCCGTGCTCGTGGCTTTTGCATGGAGAGACCTCGGTGGTGGAGTTCCCACAGCCGAGCACTGATTTCCTGCCATCTGGATTAGGAGAAATATCACTAAGGAGACATCAGAAGTTAGTCAGAGCCAAAAATCCCAATTCGGTAGCAATTACTCATCCTTTGGGCTGAACCACCCGTTTGAGAGATGCACGTGGAGGGGCTTGGAGAGGTGGTTTCACATGGGGGGTCCATGTGAGCAGGGGCTGGGACACCCAGACTGGAACCTGGCAAGGGAAAAGCCATTGGGTTCTTGGTGTTGTTGTCTGTTGCCTGAAATTCAGCGTGTCCTTGGTGGTGGGACCCTTATTTCAGGTTCAGCACCTCTGATTGTTGACCCCCTAAACCTTCCCCCTGCTCCAGCATTGTTGGTGATCCGGTTCTTCCCACCAGGGTCTGCGTTTGGCAGTGCTGGGGTTAAGGGAGATGAGGGAAGCAGAAAGTGAGGGGATGCTTTGAGAAGCCCTTCTGGGAGTGAGGAGGAGGAGGAGGCGGAGGTGTGGTGGAGCAGATGTCCTTCTGCTCTCCAGAACGTCTGTCCAGCCCTTCTCCAGGGCAGGACACCTCGCTCTGTGCCTTCTCCAACCTGGCAAAGGGTAGTCGTTAAATATTTGTTTCAGAGCTGAGTCACAGTGAGGTTAATGAGCTGAATCGCTGGAATCTTTTATGAGCAAAGGAAAACAAGGGTGTTGGACACGCTCACCCCCGGGCTGTTTGTGAGATTGTCTTTGTAAGAATCCTCATGGAGCATCGGGTTCTCAGGCTGGCTGGTACCTGTGCTGCAGGTACCTGGGTCGGATGTCCAGGCTTTCCACAGGGCTCCCTCCCTGCCTGGCTCCTTCCAAGCCCTGGAGTTTGTTTTGCAGCATGCAGAGCTGGGACCAGCCCGACATGCCAGGCTTATCAGCCTGATCCTTTTGTGGGTTTGGCTGTTCTAACCAGCAGCTCCATATATAAACAGTAACAGGAGAACAGCCGGGGAATCGGTGCTTCCATGATACCATTTATTTCTTATAACTGTGGAATAATTATCCATGAGACAGCTCTGGACAGTGTCTGCCAGCTCACCCTTTGCTCATGTCCTGCAGGGACACCTCCCTGCCCTCTGGTTGCTGAGCTCTGGTGGGAAGAAACAGCTTATGCTTTGGAAATGAGGCAGAGAAAGTCCAAGTGGCACCTCTTGCTCATGCTGGGAACTGTGTTTGGAGGTTCTGGGGGGGTTTGGTGTGTTTGGGGGTTTTTGCCTGCCTTGTGCTCCTCCGGAGGCAAAGCAATGGCCAGGTGAGCTGGGCCCTGCATGAGCCACTGCTGTGAGCAGGAGCTCTTGCATCCAAGTGGGAATTGTTCACTGCCATCAGTGTCTGTGCACTCTCAGGCACAAGGAGGAGAAAGCAGGGGGCTGGCTGCCATCCCCTCTGCTTTCCAAGGGGAAAATGTTGCGACAGGGCCAAGGGCTCCGATCCTGCCCAGTGCTGGGTGTGGGGTGACCTGTGCTCTGCATGGGCTCGTGGGCCAAGGGAGCAGAGCGAGCCAGGAAAGACTCAGCTCCCTCTTTTTGGACACAGCAGGCTTGTCCCTTGGGACCAGGCTGTGCTGCTCCGGAGCGGGACCGTGCACGGGCGCCGCGTGGTTCCAGCCGATCCCCAGCTCTGATAAAGGGCACTTATCTCCTCTGCAGAAACAGGATTCTCCCTGCTGCCTCTCTTGACAATGGGGAGCTTCATTTGCTCTCCTCCCCCTTTCCTATCAAATCTTTTTTGGTTTAAAAAGCTTTTCCCCACAGGATTCCCAGGCAGGACCGTGCCAAATCCGTGGTAAACGACTCGCACATTAATTGCCTATTGCCTTTGTCTTTCGAAATACAGTGAGCTCCTCACTGCCTGTAATTTCGTGGTTAACAAAACTCATATGATGTCAGGTCTCCATTCTCAATAGCTTCACTGTGAGAATTGCTTGGGGTTTTTCCCCAGGAGCATTATTTCCCAATCTGATGGCTGATTGCAGCCAATGCTCTCATTTCTTCCCCAGTTTTCTCTCTCTACCTCACTCCAGTACTTGGAAAAATGGGATTTACCCATTTAAAAGCAGAGGTGGGTGTGGATAGACCCCAAGCTTGCTCCACACCAGCAGATTCCTGCGACATTTGTGTTACTGGGTCAAGGCGAGGGAAGAGTTTGGACAAACTTGCACAATTCTAATGAAATCAGTGCAAGTGGCTACTGCATCTCCACTAGGAGAGACAGCCTGTTGTATCTATGGAGTGATGGAGGGGCTGGAAGCGCAGATCACAGTGCATAAATAAATGCCTTTTCTCTCCCACCCTTTCCATCCCCAGCTCTTCCAGAAGGAGCAAGTGGATCCTCTCCAGGTAAAACTACAGCAAGTCAATGGAGTTGGTCAAGGACTCATCCAAAGTGCCGGGAAAAACTGTGATGTCCAAGGGCTGGAGCATGACATGGAAGAGATCAACACCCGCTGGAACACCCTCAACAAGAAGGTGGGAGTGTGGGGAGGGGCTGTAACTGGTTTCTCTCAGCTCTCTTGGGGTCTGGTAGAAAAAGGGGGTCAAGGGCAGGGAGCTGAGGCTCTGACATCAGTGCGTCCCCAGCCTGACCATGCAGTGGGGTTGTGTTTGGGTGCAGGTGGCCCAGCGAGTCGCTCAGCTGCAAGAGGCCCTGTTGCACTGCGGGAAGTTTCAGGACGCCCTGGAGCCTCTGCTGAGCTGGCTGGCAGACACCGAGGAGCTCATCTCCAACCAGAAACCTCCCTCTGCAGAGTACAAGGTGGTGAAAGCCCAGATCCAGGAGCAGAAGGTGAGCTCAGTGGGAGGGGGAACTTGGGACAACCAGACACTATTTTTGGGATCTAGCTGGGATGTCCACAGACCTGCTCCTTTCATGGTGGATCCTGGTTCCCCACGCCCCAGTGTGGTGAGCAGGCAGCTCCTTTGCTCACACTCAGTATCTCCACTGGCTAAATCACCGCGTCCCTTTATTGTCCTGCCACCTCTTGAAGTTTGCTGGTTTTGCTGGTTGGCTGTGTTTTTCCAGCCAGGGTTTTGTTTGTGCCGGTAATTCCGCTGTGTCAGGAGCAAGCTGGTGGTGTAGGGACTGGTTTGGGTGTTTGGACAAAGGGAATGTTCAAAGTGTAAGAGCGGGCTCGAGGAGTGCTGGTGTTTGCAGAGATAACAGCCTGGGCCGGCGCCTGCCCTTCGGAGCGGGTGGAGGGAAGGTCAAGTGTGGTCAGGGGGAAGTATTTTAGAAATTAATCCTTACCAAGGCTGGGTCTGACCTACTGAGGTTGGAAGAGGAAATGTATTTCAAGTGGAAGTTAAAAACTTGTTCAGTTTGGTGGGGTGGTGATGAGGAAGACTTGGAAAACTTCTGTGGCACAGAAGTGGTTTGAATCTTGAATAGTGTAAAAGAGGGAAGGGAAAAGGAAAAAGAGGGGAAAGGAATGGTAAGGGGAAAAGGAGGGGAAGGGAATAGGAAAGGAAAGGAGAAAGGAAAAAGGAAAGGAAAATGGGAAGAAAAGAGAGTAGAATAGAATAAATAGAATGAAATGTTGGAAGGGACCTACAATGATCATCATGTCCAGCTGCCTGACCACTTCAGGCTGACCAAATTAAAGCATGCTATTATTATAATGTAATATAATATAACTCTATAATTTTTTTAACTGGTTTTGATGGCAGAGCTGTTCCCCCTGGGCTGGGTCTGGTCTCAGCCCTGTGCTCATGGTGCTTCTCAGCCACAATTAGAGATCTGACCTCTCAAGGGACTGGAATTGTTTCTGCTGCCCCAGACCGGTCACTTTTCTCCTCCTTTGTCTCTCTGTGATGCCAAAGCTGCTCCAGCGGCTCCTGGACGATCGCAAAGCCACCGTGGAGATGATCCAAGCGGAGGGCGACAGGATCGCGCAGTCGGCCGAGCCCGCGGATCGGGAGAAGATCGTGGGGCAGCTGGAGAGCCTGGCACGGCGCTGGGCAGGGCTGCTGGGCCGGGCAGCTGCCAGGTGAGAGCCACTGGGACCGGCCCGTCCTGCCAGGCACGGGCACCTGGAGCTTGGGGTTACAGCATTCGGGAAGCTGGCAGAGGTTTCTGTGCAGATACATCCTGGAAACGTGGAAACAGCTGGAAAACATGAGAAATCAAAGGCTGTTTGGGAGCCGAAGCTGATAGGGGTGGTTTACAATGGCAGGGAAGAGCTCAGATTAAATAATTTCCCTGCAGGGGAGGGATGTTATTTTTATTCCTGTAAGCGTTAACATCCTGTTGACACCTTTCTGCCGCCAGAATCTTGTTTATGGGTTGCTTGTTGCTACCTAAGCTGATATTTGAGGTCATGAAGACAGTTCTGAGGGCCAGATTGGACCCTCTCAGTGTTTTTAATCACTGCCAACAAGCTGGACTGTCCATCCAGGACTGTCCATCCAGAAGTTGTACTGGTGCTGCATTGTCTTTGACCAGAAGCTCAGCAGCCCTAAAACACCAAGAGTCTGGCCACAAGCTGAGCATGTGGAGGGATCTTGAAGATAGTGATAGGGATGGAAGGAAAGGGGATTGGAATTGGATGATCTTTAAGGTTCCTACCAACCCAAACTGTTTCATGAAAAGCCTTTCTGCCACCTTCCCAGGGGGATAAGCTGTATCCTAAAGGCACAGCTTCAGGGAAAAGCTCCATTTGCAGTTTCTCCACATTGATTTTTGTCTTTGCCTTTGTAGCTTGCCTGACATGGTGTCTCACCTTGCTCTGAATGGGGCTGTTTTGCTTCCTGCTTTTTAATTCCTGAAGCTCCAGTGGGGAGCAGCTCCTTAGTGTTTTCATTGAATCACAGAGTCAAAGATTGGTTTAGGTTGGAAGGGACCTTAAAGCCAATTTCGTTTCAACCTCCTGCTGTGTGCAGGGACACCTTCCATTAGACCAGGTTTGCTCCAAGCCCCCTCCAACTTGGCCTTGAGCACTTATTTCCTTTTTATTTTGCTATTCCTTCTTATAGGCAGAAGCAGCTGGAGGACATCTTGGTGCTGGCAAAGCAGTTCCACGAAACCACAGAGCCCGTGTCGGACTGGCTGTCTGTGACAGAGAAGAAACTGGCCAACTCTGAGCCCATTGGTACCCAGACTGCCAAAATCCAGCAGCAGATCAGTCGGCACAAGGTAGGACCTGTGCGGGAATGGGATGGAGGTGGTCGGTGTCAGGTCCTGCTCTGGTGGTTGTTGCCACCATGGCGAGGGGGTTTTGGCACAAACAAGTATTGGAGGAGTTACCCAGGCTGTTTGATGTGTGGAGAAGGCTGCAAGCCCTGGCCCACCAGTGTGGGTAAACATGAAACATGTCTTTGCACCTCACAGCAAGTGTGTCTGGGTTTGGATACAGAAAACATTCCCATTGTGTTTCTTTTTAATTTGGATGCAGTTTGCCCGTTCACGGGCGGGTTTTGCATCTCCTCCATCCCTTCAGTTGCACTCATTGTCTGTTTCCCCTTTTATGTTGCGTTCCTTTTATTTTATCCATTTTTCACTCATTTGCCTTTCTGTTGTCCATTTTATCCTCCCGCCATTCAGGCTCTAGAGGAAGAGATAGAGAGCCACGCTGCCGACGTGTCTCGGGCGGTGGGTGTCGGGCAGTCCCTCTCCTCCCTGAGCTGTGCTGCCGAGCAGAGGCTGCTGGCAGAGAAGTTAGACTCTCTGCAGAGCCGCTATGGCGAGGTGCACGAGCGGTGCTGCCGGAAGGCAGCACTGCTGGATCAGGCTCTGGCCAACGCCAGGCTCTTTGGGGAGGAGGAGGTGGAAGTGCTCAACTGGCTGGCTGAGGTCGAGGACAAGCTGGGCTCGGTATCCGTAAAGGATTACAAACGGGACGTCCTGCAGAAACAGCATGCAGACCAGCTGGTATTTTCCATTTTCTTCCATGTTTATGTTGTTTATTTTGTTGCATTTATCTGGTTTTATTTTTGTTTCTGGTCTGACTTCAATTTTGCAAAGCTTGTTCCGCTGCTGGTTCTCTTCGAGGCTTGGAGAAGTGGAAAGACGTTTCATGTGTTTTGAACAACAATTGTGGCCCCAAAGTGGGTTTCCTGGGCAGGGGGGTGGGGGTGGGAAACTTCAAATGGTTCATTTGCTTTCTGAACAATGTCTGAGCCAGCTTGGCCACCCTGTGCCTTCAGAAAGCTGGATGCTGTTTCCAAGATTGAGGGCTGCAAAAGCCTGGTGGGTTTTTGAAGCTGGGTTGGCCACCAAGGAAGCCTCTGCTTCTGCTCCCAGGGCTGTGCAGGCTGCTCTCAAGGGTGAGGTTCTGTCTAATACAAGGGCAAGTCCTTTGGTAACCCAGATCCAATGGGCTGGGACAGATTTTGTCTAAGACTTGAGCCTTTGTGTCCCAGAAGTCCCAATAATTCCTGCAACAGAATGAGTGGACAGCTCTCAAATGAGTTTACCACCCTTGCTATTCTCAGTAGGAAAGTTCATGCTCTCTTGTATCATTTCTGGCTGGCAGGACACAGGGACCTGCCTGCAGCAGAATAACCCAAATTTGCCTTTTTCTCCAGGCTTTGAATGAGGAAATTGTGAACAGGAAGAAGAATGTGGATCAAGCCATTAGAAATGGACAAGCTCTTCTGAAGCAAACCACAGGTAAGAGGGAGATCTCAGCATGGGAAGCCCCCAGTCCTCCTCATGCTCTTCCCTGGGAAGTCCATGCTCTGCAGTGATTGCTGTTCAGGGGAAGCTGTTCTTCAGTTCTTAATTTCCATTTGGAAACTTCCAAAGTAGTTGCTTTGCATCTGGATCTGGATGCTGAGCCACAAACACTCCAGCCTAGGACTTGGTTGGTCCCAAATTCCATCCTCACAGCTTGCAGAGCTGGTGATTCCCACCGCTGCCGTGGGGGTGCTCAGGGCTGAACAGCCCTGCAGCACAAGGGAGGGTTTTCTCATTGCATCCAGCTGCCAAATCACATGGAAAGAGGTTAAAAATACCCCCAGCCCTTCCCTAATATTGCTTTCCCATACTGAGCAGTTGTTGCTGTTGCCACGTGGGTGTGAGTTTATGTTTATGAGTGGGAAGAAAGGTCGGGGCGCTGCATTTCCTTCAGATGTGGTCTGCTCAGAGCAGATGTACAGACCTCTGTCCTTGTGGGAGCCGTGGAGCAGGAAGAGTCATCACAAAGGATTTGGCATGCATTTTCATGTCCTCTTGGAAATAGCAGTAACGAGTGAACTGGCCCTTTTTTCCTGGAGTTGTGACTTGTTAGTCGAGAACTGAGCTGGGGTGGCTTTGGAGCTTGTGGCAAAGCCACTTTTCACAGCTCCTGTCTCGAGGAGGAGATGGACTTCATTCTGACAGGTGCAAAATGAGAGAGTAGCTTTGTGGCTGTAAAAACAGGCTGAAGTTGTGTTAATATGAAGAGAAATGAGTGTGGAATCAGCTGTTTAAAATGGGGAGAACAGGACAGGTGGCTGCTGAAACCTCCCAGCAGTCCAGCCCAGCATCATTTGCCCCTTGTTGCTGTCCCACAGGGGAGGAGGTGCTGCTGATCCAGGAGAAGCTGGATGGGATTAAGACCCGCTATTCCGACATCACGGCCGCCAGCTCCAAAGCCCTGCGCACGCTGGAGCAGGCTCGGCAGCTGGCCACCAAGTTCCAGTCCACACACGAGGAGCTCACTGGGTGGATGAGCAAGGTGGAGGACGAGCTGGCCTCCAGTGGGGCACAGTCCTCCGCCGGAGAGCAGATCCCCCAGTTCCAGCAGCGGCAAAAGGTGGGTGCTGGGAGAGGATGGGAATGTGAGGGTGGGAGCTCATGGGGGTTTGCTCATTGTTTGAGAGGCCAGGAGGGAGCTGGAGAGGGGTGTCACCTGCTGAGAAGGACACGTGTCCCTGGGTGCCTTCCACAGGAGCTGAAGAAGGAGGTGATGGAGCACAGGCTCGTCCTGGACACAGTGAACGAGGTGAGCCGAGCTCTCCTGGAGCTGGTTCCGTGGCGAGCCCGCGAAGGGCTGGACAAGCTCGTGTCAGACACCAATGAGCGCTACAAGCTGGTCAGTGACACCATCAAGCAGAGGGTGGAAGAAATCGATGCTGCCATTCAGAGGTCTCAACAGGTAATTTAATAACCCCGCTGGAGGCTGATGGGTTTTATTGGGAGAGCGGGAGTGAGTGGCTCAGCACTGCCCCAGTTACTCAGTGCCATGGCAGTGGAAGGGAAATAGCAAGCACAGCCAGACAGGAGGGCCAAATCCCATTGGGAATGCCAAGAAATGGACCACACTAGCAGGGCTGTTTCCTGACCCGTCCTGTTGCATGTGGTTGGGATGGGATAACTCCAGAGCAGCACCACGTTATCCTGCCTGCAGGCTCTTGCTTACGGGGTGATGTAGGTGGTGTAAAACTGATGACAGGTGACTTTCAAGCCTGGAAAAGCATCATCCTCTGCTGTGAGAGCACAGGGCTTTGTTCCAGGCTAACAATTCTTCCCAAAAAGGCTTGTCCTGCACAGACAGAAGTCTGTGGAGTGAAGTGAATAAGTGCTTGTGTTTAAAGGGGACATCCCTTTCCCTGTGGGCAGGGAGGGTGTAGGGAAAGTGGCTGCTCCAACATGCCCCAAAACCAACTGCAGGAGTCACCAAGAGCAGCATGGAGTCAGAAACCTGTGTCCAGCCCGATGTCCCCTTCTTCACCCACCTCTGCATACCAGGCCCAGGTGTTTGTCCCCGTGTCCTGCTGGGTCCCTCTACTTTCCCCACCATCCCCAGCTCTCTGTGTGCTCCTTCCCTGCTGCCCATCACTAACCCGTGCCCATCCTGTCCCCTGTGCCAGTACGAGCAGGCAGCTGATGCAGAGCTGGCCTGGGTGGCTGAGACCAAGCGGAAGCTGATGGCTCTGGGTCCCATCCGCCTGGAGCAGGACCAGACTACAGCACAGCTGCAGGTGCAGAAGGTCCGTGTGCACTCCCTGATGGGGGAACTGGGGTGGGCAACGAGGAGGGATGGTCTAGTTTGGGTGATGGGATGTGTGGTTTGGGTCATGGGATATGGTTTGGGGGAGCAGCTTTACCCTGGGGTGTGTAGTGCTGAGCCCAGAGCACTGGGAGAGACACAGCACAGGAAAAGGAGAAAAAAAAAAAGGAGAAAGAGAATTTGGAGAAATTAAGCATTGGTCTTCTTCTTCCCATCTGTTTGCAGGAGCTGTTTAGGGATAGATGGGTGCTCTTGCCAGGAATCCCCTTGAGAGAGCTGCTCCATTGGAACCCTTTCCCTGTGGCCACTGGAGCAGGCTCTGCTGGGATCTTGCTGGCGCTGACAGCAGGAAGGGTTTAGAAAAATGTATATATTGATTAATGAGGGTGCTTTTCCACTTGCTTTTTGCTCATTGTTCCCAGCAGTGGGGGACTCCTTAGCTCCCTCCCAGCAGCCAGACGTGGAACAAAGAGGCACTGGGTTTTTTTTTTATATCTCTGAGATGAGCTCATGCCTGAAAGAACGTGCACTTTAAATAAACAGCCCTTTTCTTCCCTTTGCCTGGGCAATCAGAGCAGCACACAGGCTTATTGGATTTAAAATTTAAAAAAAAAAAGGAAAATAAGACAGGTTTATAAGGGTGGGAGGACTGAAGCATCAAGAATTAAGTTAAATTGAGCTCAGCTTCCCGCTGTTAATCGTGTGGACCTTGGGAATGGCAAAGTTATTGGTAGATGCAGTTCTGGAGAGCATCCTTTTGGGGGATAACATGTTTGCTAATGAGTGGATGATGGAGTTTTTCCTCTGGTGAGGACCTTGGGTGTGGAAGTAATTATACCTCATTTTAAGAGCTGTTTTCAGGACTTTGAGAGAGAGAGGTTAATGTAGATGAGTGGTGAGAAAAACAGGCAGGAATCTGCATTTCCAGCCAGATTTTCACTGGGCCACAGGACACTTGTGATGAGTTTTGCATGGTCTCTGTGGCACCTGGTGCTGTCAGGAGGATCCCATGGAAGGGCTGGGGGGAGGTTGAGCTGGGGGAGAGGCTGGGCTCAGCTCTGATTTCTTCCCTTTCCTTTCTACAGGCTTTTTCCATCGACATCATTCGGCACAAAGACTCCATGGATGAGCTGTTCAGCCAGCGCAACGAGATCTTTGGGACCTGTGGCGAGGAACAAAAAGCTGTTCTCCAGGTGAGCCTGCTCTGCTATTCACTGTAACAGGGGGGACAGAGAGGGGAGAGAGGCGAGTCCTCAGCTCTTGCACAGGCTGAAGTAGTCTAAAATTGCTCCATCTTTAGTAATTCCCACCAGTGTTAGCAGAAATCTCTTTACATTTATTGCTCTCCTTTATTGCATATTTTTATTTCAGGGGTTGGGCTTGGGGAGGGGGAGACAGCAGAGATTCCCAAGGCTGCTTTAATTGGAATTGCAGCCCGTGCACATGGAAGGCCACCAAAAGCACCTCCTCTTCCAGCTCACAGTGTGGAGCTGGCGCTTTTCCTGGGCCCTTTTGCATCCCTCACCATAACTGTCCTCCCTCTTTTTTTTCAGGAGAAAACTGAGTCCCTGGTGCAACAGTATGAAGCCGTGAGCCAGCTCAACTCAGAGCGCTACGCTTGCCTGGAGCGTGCCCAGGTCCTGGTCAACCAGTTTTGGGAGACCTACGAGGAGCTGAACCCATGGATCGAGGAGACTCAAGCCCTCCTGTCCCAGCTGCCACCTCCAGCCATTGACCACGAGCAGCTCAAGCAGCAGCAGGATGACATGAGGGTAAGAGGATGCAGCGTTTGCATCTCCTGTCCATCAGTTCTCCTGCCTTAAACAGAGGTGCAAGCACTTGCAGAGGCAAGAGCACCTTTTTTCCTGAATTTTCCTCATTTTTTTCCCAATTCTCTTCTTTTTGGGGATCCTGCTTGTGTGCCATGTGGAAATCACTCATTATGTTGGAGCACTCCTTACCAAAATGCAGCTTGCACCTGAGGGAACCTGGCTGCCTTTGGATCTCCTGCCTGATTGTGGCAGGGAAAACCTCTTTGTGCTTTTAGGGTAGAGAGCTGCAAAGCAAAAAGTCCCAGTGGGGTCCCCTGTGGAGCCATGGGGAGGGCCAGGAGCTGGGGCATGACCCATGCAGGGTGTTGTGCCATAGCCATGTTAGGAAGAGCCGAGTTCCATGTGCTTGGCAGATGCTGGGGCATGAAATCCACGGTGTGAGTTCCTCCCAGATACGATCGCTGCTCTTGGAGCGTTGCATGGAATAAATAGGCAGCGGCTTGAAACAGATTTCCAAACAAATCTGTTTTCCTCCCCTTCTATTCCCTAGCAACTGAGAGAGTCCATCGCTGAACATAAACCTCATATCGACAAGCTGCTGAAAATTGGGCCCCAGCTCAAGGACCTGAACCCCGAGGAAGGAGAGATGGTGCAGGAGAAGTACTGCACGGCCGAGGCCATGTATGCCAGAATCAAGGAGGAGGTGTGCCAGCGGGCCCTGGCGCTCGATGAGGCTGTCTCACAGTCCACCCAGGTATGCTGGGGTGCCAAGGAGATGAATCTGCTCCTCACAGTCCCCTGGGGAAGCCACTTGCTTTGGAATGTGGTTTTATTCCGAGTGTTACCATTGTAAAACCCTTTATAGGGCATAATGTGGTCAGACACCTCCGGGGTGGTTTCCTGCTGCTCAGCACTGGCTGTGGGAGCAGAGAAAAAGCTTTTTTGGGGCTTGACATAGTAAATAGGCTAATAAATTTTTACAACCTCAATAATGATGCTGGTTCAAAGGGGCTGATTTGGCATCCACCCAAGGTTGGAAGGGCCCAGAGAGCCTCTTGAAAGAGCTTGAAGAGAGAATTTTCAGTTCTGATAAGCTGTGAGTGCAGTGAAGAGCCATAGGATCCTTTGTATGGGAGAGGTAATGATTGTGTCTGGAGATTGGGCATCCCCCAAGGAGGTGGGTGAGTGCAGGAGAGATAGGAAAGGAAGGGCAGAGACTGGAGGTGCTGAAGTCCTGAAAGGGGGTGAATTGTTCCTGTTGCTGAGGGTTGATGACCCTCAGTTATGTTTCATTTCACCCCATGTTACTGTAGTGCAGTCGGTTTTTGTCATGTCTGGGTGTTTATTTTTTTAATTCCTGTATTGTGTAGTCACTTCTCTTGGTTTGCACTTGTATTAACTCCGAGTTTTTCCCCCCACATTCCCCTCCCCTCTCATCTCTCACTCCCATTGTGGAATGTGTTGTCTGTGTGTGTTGCTGCCTGTGCCCGTCCTCCCCACATGGTCCCATTTCATTCTTGTGTTGACTGCGCCCCACCATTGCAGATTTCGGAGGTAAGCGAGTCCCCCACCACAGATATTCATTTACACTCTTTGGGCTGATTCCACTTTACACCCAGACTTTAATTTCTGGTCCATGCACAGCTCAGCAGAACATGCTTAAAAACTAACTGCAGGGGCCTAAAATCCCATTTTTGGGATGGCTTTGGTTGCGTTGCCGCCTGGTCTCAGCCGCTCGTTCCACTGGGAATGCTTCCTGCAATGCAGAGGGTTTGCTTTCGGAGGGCTTTGCCCTGAGCTTCCTGCTCCAGCTGGATGTGCTGGTTTGCTCCTGCTTGTTGGCTGAGCCAGCGTGTCCTGATCAACTTTGCACCAAGAGCCTGTGCCCTCTCTGCTGGTAGAGCCTGGGCTTTGGTGGACACCAGCACTGGTGTGTTCCCAGTAGGAACTGGGAGAGGGACCAGAGCTGGCAGCCACAGTGCAGAGCTGTCCTTCCCACCAGCAGAGACAGTTTGGGATCTTTAAGGACAAAGTTGACTTTTCTGTAAAAAAAAACATAAGAAGCCCTGCTAGACCCCCTTCCTCTCTCACTCCTGGCTTTCTGGTTCTGCTTTTGAAGCTCCAGCTCTGTGGCAGCTCCTCCCCATCTGCATGCAGCCTCCCACCACCTCCCACTGACCCTGCTGGGGTGGGTTTCTGCTGGCTTTGCGCCATGTGGAGATTCCCATCTACACCAAACACGGGCACTTTTCCAGCAGCATCTTTGCCCAGATGCTCCAACAGCCAGGACTGGGTTTTCTGGCCCATCCACTAAAAACAGGACAGCAGGAAAAAGGTGGATCTGTAGGGTTGAATCTGCTGAGAAGTCACTGCCGTGTTTGGGTCACAGGAGTGCTGGTGCCAGCTCTGAGAGTCTCCATGGCCACTGTTGGCTCTCTTGGAGCAGGGCAGGTGTGAGCAGGAGGCTGCAGATGTCCTTGCTGCTGAGGGTGGCATTCCTGTTCTGAGTGTCCTTGCTGCTGCAGATGTCCTTGCTGCTGCAGATGGCATTGCTGCTGCAGGTTTCATTGCTGCTGCAGATGGCATTCCTGCTCTGGGTGTCCTTGCTGCTGCAGATGGCATTGCAGCTGCAGATGGCATTGCTGCTCTGGGTGTCCTTGCTGCTGCGGGTGGCATTGCTGTTGCAGGTGGCATTGCTGTCATGGGCATTGTCCATCCTCTCCGAGCAGCCGTGGGTGCAGCTCTCAGGGCTGTAGCCCACACGGGCAGTGACACAGCATCCCTTAGGCCCATCTCTCCTGCCCTAATGGCTTTGCTCCTCCCCAGTTCCACGACAAGATCGAGCCCATGCTGGAGACCCTGGAGTCTCTGTCGTCCCGCCTGCGGCTACCGCCCCTCATCCCCGCCGAGGTCGATAAGATCCGGGAGTGCATCAGTGAGAACAAAAACTCCACGGTGGAGCTGGAGAAGCTGCAGCCCTCCTTCGAGGCTCTGAAACGCCGCGGGGAGGAGCTGATCGCTCGCTCCCAGGGAGCGGACAAGGACCTGGCAGCCAAAGGTATCCCCGGGGGGATTTAACAGTGCCCAGCTTCTCCTCCCCAAACCATCGCTGCCAGGAAGGCTTGGGTGTCCCAGGGGTGTATTTTGGAGGTTCTCCTGGCCTTAGGAGGAAGGGTGAATCCTCTGGATCCTGCTTCCATCTGGAGCGGGCAGGGTGGCATCAGCCAGAGGAGAGAGAAGTATTTGTGGTTTCTCAGCTGAGCTGAGCCCTCACCCTGAGCTGATCTCTTGCTGGTGGCCTCTGTGACATGATTTGTTGGTGTTGATTCAGCATCTAATGGAGGGGAGGAACATCCCCAGCACAAAAAGACCCATCAACACCATTGGCACTAATTGGCACCTTCCTTGGCAGCAAAACAGTCAGCTCATGGACTGAGTGAGCAGAGCCTTCATGCTAGAGGTGGCCAGAACAGAGGTTTGTTGGAGGCAGGGTGTGTGGGCAAATTTGCCCTGAGCTTGCCTGCACATAAATAAAGGCTTTATTTCTGCAAGCTGGAGTTTCTCACGTCCCTCACTATCTCCCAGAGTTAATGCTCTGATAGTCCTGGTCCTCTTTATTGTCCTGGTCCTCTTTATTTCCCTTTTAAATATTCTCTTGGCTATTTTGAAGTGTTTTCAAAATGCTTTTGAGTTGTAAAGAGGTTTCTTTCTTCACTGAATAGTGTGATTTCCTTCCTCAGTAATCCAGGACAAGTTGGATCAGATGGTTTTCTTCTGGGAAGACATCAAAACTCGGACAGAGGAACGTGAAATGAAGTTCCTTGACGTCCTGGAGCTTGCAGAGAAGTTCTGGTATGACATGGCAGCCCTCCTGACAACCATCAAGGACACACAGGACATTGTTCATGACCTGGAGAGCCCAGGCATTGACCCCTCCATCATCAAGCAGCAGGTGGAAGCAGCAGAGGTGAGGCCCATGGGACTGTACCTCAGTCTGCAGCTTGTCTGCCCCCAGCTTGTCCTCTAAATTGGGAAGATCTTAGGCGTGGGCATGGCCAGAAGCAGTTGTAAATCAGTTTTGTGGGCAGGCAGGCGGATTATGAAGAGTTATTTCCATTGCAATTTGGAACTGCAAGGGAAAAACCAGAAGTGTGTTTCACGGATCCTTCACCTTAAATCCCTTTATCTGCTGCTCTGCTGGGAGGCGTGTGGAGCGTGTGGTCAGAGCTGTGTCCCCACTTGTTTGGAGGGATGTGGAGGCTTGCACAGCTCTGCTCACAACCCCAAGGCTGTCTGGTGTGGGAAGTGTATATTTAGATTTTGGTTAGACTGGAGATAAGGGCTTGGATTTGTAGTTGCTTCAAATAAATTGCGAAATCCACTTCAGGTGAATTTGACTTGCCTTGGACCTTGAGGAGGAAGGATGTTTCTTTATGCTTTGCTAAGTTTAGCTTTGCTATTCCCCTTTATATAACCATTCTGACTTTGCTTTTGCACCTTTTGAGTCTCAAAACCTCATTCCTGTATTGACAAAATGCTCCTGTAAACAACATCTTCAGTCAGGCAGTTCAGTCTCACATCTAAATACAGATGTTCTTATTTTAGTTCCCATCCTGTGGCAGAGATGGGAGAGGACCAGGGTGGTGCTGGCAGTGTTGGCCACCTGCTCCCTGTGGCACCTACTCCGGGGTCTGGAGTTGGGCTGTTGGCCAAGGTGCAGGACACTGGAGCAGGAAGGACTTTCTGTGCTTTATCTCTCCTGTTCTTGAGGCAGTTTTGGAAGAGCATTTAATAATAAAGTTTTTTCATCTATGGCTGTGTCTATGCAGACTATTAAAGAGGAGACGGATGGGTTGCATGAAGAGCTGGAGTTCATCCGCCTCCTTGGAACTGATTTAATTTTTGCCTGTGGTGAAACTGAGAAACCAGAAGTGAAAAAGAGCATTGATGAGGTAGGAAAAGCCAGCAGCTTCTCCTTCAGATAAAATCAGGTGGGAGCTGTGGTTGAAGAGCCGAACGAATTTTGTGGGCAATCTTGTGTTCCGCAGATGAACAATGCGTGGGAAAACCTAAACAAAATGTGGAAGGAGAGGCTGGAAAAGCTCGAGGAAGCCATGCAGTCAGCTGTGCAGTACCAAGATACACTTCAAGTAAGGGGCAGGGCTGTTGGTGGGGAGTGGGTGGACCTTGGGACCACCACTGTGAATCCTCGCCCTGGAGCTGTACTGGGAGTTGCACCAGTGCAAAGCAGGAAACATCTCCTGGGCGAGAACAACCAGCTCTGAGGAAGAGCAGATATTCTGCATTTATCTTTCCATACCTGTCTCCCTGCTGCAGGGAGGGAGGACATGTTTTGTGTTTGTGGGGTGGTGGAGGGACCATCCCTGTTCCCTGAACCAGCTGCCTTTTGCTAACGTTGTCCATGCTCTTTCCAGGCCATGTTTGACTGGCTGGACAACGCTGTGATCAAACTCTGCAACATGTCACCTGTTGGCACCGACCTCAGCACAGTCAAGGAGCAGATGAACGAGATGAAGGTACATGGGCAGAGAGGGACCAGTTCCCCAGCACTGCTTTGCCTCACAGAGCTCCAGTGATTCATTTGCTTCTGGTTTTTGTCCTGCTTGTTTTGGCAGGAGTTTAAAATGGAGGTTTACCAGCAGCAGATTGAGATGGAAAAGCTTAATCACCAAGGTGAACTGATGCTAAAAAAGGCTACGGATGAGACAGACAGAGACATCATAAAAGAACCACTGACAGAGCTGAAACATCTCTGGGAGAATTTGGGCGAGAAAATTGCTCACAGACAGGTAGAGTGAAGACCTGGGGCTCTCACAGGTGTGGAGTTGAAACTCTCTGTGATGCTCCCAGTTATTAAAATTTCCCTTTTCCATCCCCATCCTCACCCAGCACAAGTTGGAAGCTGCTCTGCTGGCACTTGGCCAGTTCCAGCACGCCTTGGCAGAGCTGATGGCCTGGCTGACCCACACTGAGGAGCTGCTGGATGCCCAGAAACCCATCAATGGAGACCCAAAAGTCATCGAGGTTGAACTTGCAAAGCACCATGTGAGTATTCCCGCTCCAAGTACATTTTTAGTCCGTTCCCATTGCAGGATTTTCTTTCTCGTGAAGGGTTTGAGCCCACAACGAGGCAGGGACCAACAGGGTGTTTAAGAGAGGTGTCCAATGTGTGCCCATCTCGTGCAGGTGCTGAAGAACGACGTCCTGGCCCACCAAGCGACCGTGGAGACGGTGAACAAAGCAGGGAATGAGCTGCTGGAGTCGAGCGCAGGGGACGATGCCAGCAGCCTGCGGAACCGCCTGGAGAAGCTGAATTCCTGCTGGGAGTCTGTGTTGCAGAAGACAGAGGAGAGGGAGCAGCAGCTGCAGTCCATACTCCAGCAGGTCAGGAAGAGGTGTTGGGAATACCCCCCTGTGCAGTGGGGTGCTGCTGAGGCTCTGCTTTCCCCTTCATTTTGGGGGGAAAGAATTATAAAGACATTGGGATTATTTTTATGCAAGTTTTTCACATAACTCTTGGCCCTGGAGTGGTTCAGGGCCCGCCAGTGAGGACCAGGCACAGGGTTATGGATACACCGTGTCTCACCCTCCTGAACATGCTGGCACATCCAGCTCTGCCCCTTTATCTGGTTTCAAAGCAAACACAGCGTTAACCCTGGCACATGATCAATGGTGACTGATGTCATCTGATCCGGGGCCGATTCTCTGTTCCTGAACAGGCTCAGGGTTTCCATGGTGAGATTGAAGACTTCCTCCTGTGGCTAACGAGGATGGAGAGCCAATTGTCAGCATCAAAACCCACAGGAGGTCTGCCAGAAACTGCCCGGGAGCAGCTCAATGCCCACATGGTAATTTCTCAGGAGAGATTTCTTTAATGCTTTTAGTTCAGCAAGTTCCTGTCAAATATCAGCATCAAAACTGCTCCCTTCTCTATCTGAGGGGGAAAAGAGCCTGCTCTGGTCTCCTCTTAGAGATCATTTTGCACTTGATGCCTGGAACAAGCATCACGATGCCTTAACCACCCTTTCTCAGCTCAAAGTGATGCGCTGCTGTCACTTTGCTGCCTGCCCTGAACCTAATGTTCCCATCACCTGGAGATCTGCAGCACAACATGTTCCCTCTCCGAGCTCTTCTTTGTCTAATCCTTTGGTGGTGCCTCTTTGCAGGAGCTGTACAGCCAGCTCAAAGCCAAGGAGGATGTCTACAGCCAGCTGCTGGCCAAGGGGCGGCTGATGCTGCTCAACCGTGATGACTCTGGCTCTGGCTCCAAGACAGAGCAGAGTGTGGCACTGCTGGAGCAGAAATGGTGTCTGGTCAGCACCAAGATGGAGGAGAGAAAGGTAACACTGAGGGAGAGATGTGTCCACCCTTTCCCGGTGGTCTGACAGCAGCTGTGTCCTGTCTTCCTGCTCTGCTTTCCTGCACGGGGCTAGGGGTTGTTTTTTTATACAGCCTCTCTCTTGGTTGTATAGGTTGAGTTTGTCTTTCAGGTGGTGCTAAGTGTCAGTGTTAGTGGGGTTTCTTCTAGATTGTCATCAGAATTGCTTAAATCACATGGAAAATGAGAGTAAAATTGCATTTTGGATTAATTCAGAGGGATGGGAAGAAGCCTCCTGCAGCTCTCAAAGGCAGGCTTTGTTGGTCAAGCCAAATCCTCCTCCGAGTTGACTCCATCCTCAGCTTTTGGCGGGGGATGAGATAAAACAAGGGCCGTGGTGGCCTCAGCCCAGAATAAATTTGCAGTGCTGCAGCTGTTGCCATCGAAATGTCATCCAGCCCATTGAGCGAGCCCTCTCCCCACGGCGATGCCTCTCCCAGGAAGCCGAGGGTGACGCAGCTGCTCGTGTGCCCATGAAGGTCTCCCCTTTCAGGGACCATTCTTTTGAAAGACAAGCAGTGGCTTTCACTGAAACCCCCTCCCCTTGGTAAACAAGTCGCGTTCCCGGGCCGAGGCGATGAGGTTCCTGTTAGAGGGATGGTTGGGCAGGGACACAAAGGCCACCTCTGTGTGTGAAGCTGCGGATTGGAGCTCTCACCCTCTGTGTTGTGTTTTTCCTCTCCCTTTCTCCTTTCCCGCTGCTGCAGGCAAAGCTGGAGGAGGCACTGGCCCTGGCCACCGATTTCCAGAACTCCCTGCAGGACTTCATCAACTGGCTGACACTGGCTGAGCAGAGCCTGAACATTGCCCCCCCAGCCAGCCTCATCCTCGCCGCAGTGCTGGCCCAGATCGATGAGCACAAGGTACCAGCACTGTGGGCATCCCCAGGGTGGAGGGAGAGAGGGGGCACCTCATCTGCCCTGCACCCACGGGCTGTTCATGGCCACATCCAGCTCCCCTGACAAATGGGACATCTTTGCCTTTCTCAGGTGTTTGCCAACGAGGTGAATGCACACCGGGATCGCATCATTGAGCTGGATCAAACCGGGAACCAGCTGAAGTTCCTCAGCCAAAAGCAGGATGTGGTGTTGATCAAGAACCTGCTGGTGAGCGTCCAGTCCCGCTGGGAGAAGGTGGTCCAGCGCTCAGTGGAGAGGGGACGGGCTCTTGACGATGCCAGGAAGCGAGCCAAGCAGGTGAGAGACGTGGGAAGGGTGTGATAGACCTCAAGAAATGGCCTGCCTTGGAAGGCAGGAGGTTCCAGGACCAGGAAGGAACTGGGGTCACCACCAGTGTGAAGTTTCCAACTTGCTCCTGTTGCTTTGCAGTTCCACGAAGCCTGGAAAAAGCTGATTGATTGGCTGGAGGATGCAGAGAATCACCTGGACTCTGAGCTGGAGATTTCCAATGATCCTGACAAGATCAAGCTGCAGCTCTCCAAACACAAGGTAAGGCTTAGCCAAAGCTAGACTGGTGCTGGATGTGGGGTATAAGATGCTCTGTTGGGATTGGAAGCAGACCAGTAGGACAAGGGAAAAGCCTTCTGCTGCCATGGAAAACGATCATCTGGGAATCTTCAGAGGCAAGGCCAGGTTTTCTGAAGCAGTTTTGTTTTGTCTCCATTTCCCAGGAGTTCCAGAAGACTCTGGGTGGGAAGCAGCCTGTCTATGACACCACCATCAGGACAGGCAGAGCCCTCAAGGAAAAAGCCTTGCTTCCAGATGACACTCAAAAGCTGGACAATTTACTGGGAGAGGTCCGGGATAAGTGGGACACAGTGTGTGGAAAATCTGTGGAAAGGTAAGTCCAGCCCCAGCATTGTACCAACAGTGCCCATGTGCCAGGACCCTTGTCAAAGGGTGGTTGGAGGTCACTGGGACATGACAAAAGGAGTTAAGTTTATTCATGGGAGTTCACATGGATGTTTGTTTTTCCAGGCAGCACAAGCTGGAAGAAGCCCTGCTGTTCTCTGGGCAGTTCATGGATGCACTGCAGGCCTTGGTGGATTGGCTCTACAAGGTGGAACCCCAGTTAGCTGAAGACCAGCCTGTCCATGGGGACCTGGATCTGGTCATGAACCTGATGGATGCTCACAAGGTGAGAGCACGTTTTCCAGCTCTTCTCTGAGACATGGGTAGGGCTTGTCTTCCCCAAGAACCAAAGAACAGAGTTGATGCCTTCCTGCAGAGCTGCATGCTTTGCTTCCTGCAGTTGATAAGGGGTTTAACACCAGCAAAAGGAACTTTCACGTTACTGGGAAGGTGACTGGAGCTGGAACTGCCTAACCCTGCTTGGCTCCTGTCCTCTCTCCCTCCAGGTCTTCCAGAAGGAGCTGGGGAAGCGCACGGGGACAGTCCAGGTGCTCAAACGCTCCGGCCGGGAGCTCATCGAGAACAGCCGGGACGACACGACCTGGGTGAAGGTGCAGCTGCAGGAGCTGAGCAACCGGTGGGACACGGTGTGCAAGCTGTCAGTGTCCAAACAAACCCGCCTGGAACAGGCCTTGAAGCAGGTGAGGAGAAAACTGTAGGTGGAAATGGTCTTGGAGAGCTTTGCTGGGCTCTAGGTATGTGCCAGGAGCTCAACACAAAGCTCAGGGAAGAGGTTTTGCCCTGGCCAGGCAGGACACCCCCAGCCCTGCAGCAGTGGCCAGGGAGAGCTGCAAAGCAGTGGGTTGGTGTCAGTGATTTACTGATTCTTTTCCCAAAAACAGAGCCCCTAAAGGCTGGTTTGAAAAGGGAGGGTGGGAAGGTCTCGCTGATGTGCACAGCAGGGACAGAGCAGTGATCAGAGACAGGCCAGGGTGGTGTTTGCCAATGTTTAGTGCAAGAGAGAGGCCTCGATTGAAGCTAAAAAAAAACAACCCAAAAGGTCAAAGGCTCTTAAGCAGCTTTTACGTCAAGTAGGCAATTTACAGAATAAACTACCCAGGTGCCAAACTGCTCAGGATATGGGCAGTTGTGCTGTTTTTAAAAACATTTCATCCTTCAGTGCAGCTGATGCTGAAGGGGAGGGAGGTGCCCCATTGCTGCAGGACCCAGCTGCTGGGGCTGCACAAACTGGGGGTTTTCCCCCTTCTTGTATGTTTTTAAAGTCCCTTCCAGCCCGTTGTCCCCCCAGCTCTCAGAAGTGAATCCAGCAGCCTGTTTTGGGAGGTGGGGGCCTGAGTGCTGTGCCTTTGTCTCTGCAGGCAGAGGAGTTCAGGACAGCTGTGCACATGCTGCTGGAGTGGCTCTCGGAGGCAGAGCAGTCCCTGCGCTTTCGGGGAGCGCTGCCTGACGACGCCGAGGCTCTGCAGTCCCTCATCGATGCCCACAAGGTAACAGGGAACTCCAAAATGCAGCCCAAGCAGAATTTAAGGGGGAGAATGTTGCAAAATTAACTTGTGCCTTTTCAGGAGTTCATGAAGAAAGTGGAGGAGAAGAGAGTGGACGTGAACGCGGCGGTGGGAATGGGGGAGGTCATCCTGGGCGCCTGCCACCCCGACTGCATCACCACCATCAAACACTGGATCACCATCATCCGAGCCAGGTTCGAGGAGGTGAGTCCCTCTCAGGGTTTGTTCCAGGCTGGTGGTGCCAGGGATGGCCATGGGGTGGTGGGTCCTGCCTCAGGTTTCCCACGCTGGGCTGACGGTCATCCTGTGTT
This sequence comes from Xenops minutus, assembly GCA_035221455.1. NCBI lineage: Eukaryota > Metazoa > Chordata > Aves > Passeriformes > Furnariidae > Xenops > Xenops minutus. The sequence continues at coordinate 4,691,078 of JAWWEE010000058.1, forward strand.
TCCAACAGGTTCTCACGTGGGCGAAGCAGCACCAGCAGAGACTGGAGTCTGCACTTTCCGAGCTGGTGGCAAATGCAGAGCTTCTGGAAGAGCTCCTGGCTTGGATCCAGTGGGCTGAGACAACCCTGATCCAACGGGACCAGGAGCCCATGCCACAGAATATCGATCAGGTCAAAGGCCTCATCTCTGAACACCAGGTGAGCCCAGTGCTGAGCATGGTGGGCACTCAGGTGAGGGGCAGAGGGCAGGATGCTTCCATGGAGCAGGCATTGACTTCTCTTGGAAGTCCCTGTTAAAGCAGCACGGGACCCAACCTGAGCAGGGCCAGCCCAGGGGTGAAGTCCAGCCATTGCAAATCCAAAGCATTGCTGAACAGCAGCTCAACCACAAGCTGCCATCATTGGTGTTTGATGCTCACCTCTCCCCTGCGGGCTTGGCATGTCCCAGTCAGGGTCTGCAAAACAAAAAGTCTCAAAATTACAAAGATTTTCTTGTCCTTTCTGTGTTTGGACAGTCCTTTATGGAGGAGATGACAAGGAAACAGCCAGATGTGGACCGGGTGACAAAGACATACAAGAGAAAAGCTACTGAGCCTCTCCATGGGCCCTTCATCGACAAGTCCCGCAGCAACAGTACGTCTGCTTTGGGTGAAACGTTCTAGGATGGCAGGAAATGAAATGCATAGGAAGCCAATTACCTTTGATTATCAATTAACAAGGCATCCTGCATTAACAGCCACCAGGAAGGTGGTTGAGACTTGTCAGGAGGGGAAAATCCAGCTGGCACTTCCCAAAACACCCGTGCTGGGTGTGCTGTTCCTAGGGCTGCTTGGGCTGGAGCTGCTCTTCTTTCTCTCTTGCTTTGGGATGAGGTTTTGAGGTGCCTTTTTATGCTGTTTCTTAAAGCCAGAGTCCAGTGTGAGCTCCTGAGTGCCGGGGGGATGTGGGAGTAGAGCTGTCACCGTGTCCTCCTGCCTGGGGACACTGCATTCCTTGGGAGAGCAGCCAGCAAGGCCGTGGGAGGTTTTCTCTTCTGAAAAATAAAACATTTTTCATTGCTGCTCTTCCCTGCACAGCTCAAATTTGCTGCACCCGTCGACACCACTTCAAACAATTTATTTTCTCCCTTTTTCCAGGAAAATCCTTGGGTCAGGCTGCCCCCCCCAGCATGCCCATTATCTCCCAGTCAGAAACAAAGAACCCCCGGATAAACCAGCTCTCAGCACGCTGGCAGCAGGTCTGGCTGCTGGCCCTGGAGCGGCAGCGGAAGCTCAACGATGCCCTGGACAGACTGGAGGAGGTAACAGGGGCTGCTCTGGGAGGGAGGGGAGCTGGCACTTCATCACCACAGAGGTGCAAAAAGCATTTCCAACGGGTGCTGTCCCAGCTCTTGCAGACAGTTCCTGCTGCCTTTCCAAAAACCAAATATTCCTAAAATAGTAAGGCTGAAAACCCTTTGGTAATTAATTAATTAACTGCATATTAACAACTTTGCGCCCCTGTAGTTGGTATCTGTAGAGTTAATGACAGCCAGGCCCTGCTTTCCTCCTAGTAATTAGTTTAACAATTACTGTCTCTATCTTTTCCAAACATCTAATGTCATTTTTGTTTTTATTTATGCTTAACAAAGCAGCTATGCCCAGAAGTGAGTGGTTTTTTTGTTTTTTGTTGCTTTTGCTGTAGGTCAGTTCAGTTTATACGTATTCATGTTTTTTCTTTGTTCCTTTTAACCCCAAGAATGTTTAGAGAGAGAGAAAAAAAAAGCCCTAAAAACTTGTTGTGTTACCTTGGTGTGAGCTGCTTGAGCTGGTGTGGTCGTGGGGGCCTTTTGGGGGTGGGAGATAAGAAGGGTGATAGTTTAAAGTGGAGGGTCTGAGGCTGGGGCAGGGTTTGTAGAGCTGAGCTGTGCCCCAGCTGCTGTGCTGTTTCACCTGCAAGATGAGCAAGAAATCCCTTCTTGACTGCCCAGAGGGAAAGGGAGAGGGGAGATTCATGCCTAAAATGATGCTGGCAGTGGTAATTCCTCCCTGGTGAGTCCCCAGGCAAAATCTGGGTGAGGAAACATGCCCAAAAGCCCGAGCAGACGGGGGGGATGTGTGTGTGTGTGTGTGTGTCTGTGCAAGTAGCTGACCCCCTCCTGTGTGTCCGTCCGGCAGCGGGGGGGACGCTGCATCCCGTGTCGGTGGTCCCGTGGTGCACAGTCCACGTGCTGCCTGTCAGCTCTGCTGTGTGTCCTGTGCTGCAAAGTCACTTTGGGCAACCCCCTCATTCATTGGGGTCGTCTGGATAAATCCAGAGGGACCTTCCCAGGAGGGCGGGCAGGCAGAGAGCATTAGTGCCAGGAGCTGGGGCTCTCCTCGGGCTGGTGTTTTGGGGGGCTGTAGAGCAGGGGGTGCTGCTCCTCTGGGATTTCCCCCACCTGACTGTCCCGGTTTGCCTTCCAGTTGAAGGAGTTTGCAAACTTCGACTTCGATGTCTGGCGGAAGAAATACATGCGCTGGATGAACCACAAGAAGTCCCGTGTCATGGACTTCTTCCGGCGCATCGACAAAGACCAGGACGGGAAGATCACCCGGCAGGAGTTCATCGACGGCATCCTGGCTTCCAGTAAGTCTGCAGAACGAGCTTGGAGAGCAGCCATTTGATGCCCCCACATCCCTGTCTCTGATGAATGAGATCCCTCATTTCTTCCTCCTGCCAGAATTCCCCACCACGAAGCTGGAGATGACAGCGGTAGCCGACATCTTCGACCGTGATGGTGATGGCTACATCGATTACTACGAGTTCGTGGCTGCTCTCCATCCCAACAAGGATGCCTATCGCCCCACCACTGATGCTGACAAGATCGAGGATGAGGTAAAGCACCAAAAAAAGGGGCTGCTCGGGGTTGTTGGGGTGGTTCAGGTTGCGGGTTGGCAGTGGGGAAGAGGAAAAATAGGTGAAAAAAGGGTTATGATGGTGCTGAGCCAAAATAATTGGTTGGAACTGGTGGTACCTACCGTGTTTTTGAAGGAAAGGCTGCTTAGGGCTATGTTTTATCCAAGAAGTGACTTGTATTGGGAGAGACTCCTGAAATCCTGGTTTCTTACCTCTCTTGTTGGTGATGGCAGGTCACCAGGCAAGTGGCCCAGTGCAAGTGTGCCAAGAGATTCCAAGTGGAGCAGATTGGCGAGAACAAATACCGGGTAAGGCCGAGGGGATCAAATCCTGCCCCAGCAGCACAAATCCTGCCCCCCTTCCCAGCCAGGGAGGGGGCATCACTAAAAGGGTGCCCAGCCTGGTGTGGGGGGACCAGGGGGGAGACGGAGACCTCGTCCCCTGGCACGGCGGCTCCCGGCGGAGGTGGCTGGGCCGTGTTTTCCCAGCTCCATCCTTGGCCCCAGGGCGTTCCCTGGGCTGGGAGAACATAAAAGTGTCCCTGTTCTGGGGCAGCCGGCCCAGGGCCCCGTGAAACGCCGCATTCACTCCGCCGGAGCCGCCCTTGAAGTTTTCCTCATGGCTGAGTGTACCTTACGCCCGTGTTTTTCTTAGCTCACTCCCGAAGAAGGGAGAATAATTTCCTGACAGAATCTCTTTGTAACGAGCTGCTGTTTATGTTTCAAGCCCTTCACCGAGGTGAAGTGGTGAAATGAGCTGGTGGCAGAGCTCCCACTTCCCTGCCCACTGGTTTTGGGGCTGATGCTCAGGCCAGGAGGAGCTGATGTTGCCCCTCTGGCTGCACCAGCCCCAGCCTCCCAGAGCCTCTCCCTCCCCCCAGATAGCCCAAGCCTCCCCAGTTTCTAACTCCTGCAGTTAACAGTTTTCGTGATTATTGCACTGTTAATCCCATAAATGTTTTTCTTGTTTTTCTTTCCCCTCCTCTTCCTCTGGACTTTCCTCCCCATTCCCCATTCCCTCTCCCTCCAACTCCTCTCCCTCCATAGTTCTTCCTCGGCAATCAGGTACAGTTTGCCTTGTGTTGCTGTTCTCTCATCTCTGGAATTTTTTAACAAACGTAGCTGTGTGTGTCAGTGGTGCTGCTCTGTCCTGTGGTGCTGTGGGAGGATGTGATCTGGGACTGCTGCTGAGCAGAGCCTGGTACAGAGCCGTGCCACCCAAAAAAAAGATGGCATTGGGCAGAAAAAATCAATGGAAAGAGCAGGATTTGGCAAAAATTGAGAGATTTTTCTCTCTGGGCTCCTCCCTCGGGTATATTGGTGGTAACCAGTGGTGAATCACGGCACCCTGTGGTGGGAGCACTGGGAGACAGAGGGATTTGTGCTCCTGTGGGGAATCACAAGGGTACAACCACCTGCACGAGGGCTGTACCAGGCTCTGGGTGGGTTTGGATCACAATCACCATGGAATGAGAGCGCTGAGTCCACCCTTTTAATCCCGTAGGTAACAATAACTAAACCCTCATCCCTGCTACACCCACTGAGTAACTCCTCACTGGAGCAAGGCTCCCAAACCCTGCATGTATCCCACCACTGTTGTGACCTGGGATGAGCAGTGCAGCCCCCGTGAGTGCTGGCTGCTTTGGGGGGCAGAGCCCCCTTTTTAACAGGGCTGGAGCATCCTGTGCCATTCTGATGTCCCCACTGCTCCTGCCTGAATTAAAATGCATCTTTTTCATGTGGAATGATGGTGCTCACCCACAAAGATGCCCAAAATGAAGCAAAGTTGGATGTTGGAAGTGGATGACTCTGAGAGCTCTGGCTTTAATTCACACAGTGATTATAGAGACATTTTCAACCAAAACTGAAAAATGTGGCAGCAGAAATGAGAACTGATTCATCCCTGGGTTTGGCTCTTGAAGGATACCTCACATGAGCCTGGAGAGAGGAAGGAGCTCCCCTGCCCTCCTCCCTGCCCATGGGCACCATGGCAGCTCTTTAACCACCACGCTCAGACAAGTTTTGGTAGGACCCCCAAGCAGGGAGACCCCGCAGTGGTCGAGAATCCCGTGTCCCTGTGGGTCAGAGATGCTGTCACCTTCTGCCCCTCTGCCTGCCATGACCCATCCCGGTCACTTTGCACTCTGCTTTCATTGAATCCCTTATTTTTTGTATATCCACTCACAAAAAATGTTCCAGTTTGGGTTTTGTCCCCTTGTTTAATCATTCTGAAGAGGGACTTGCTTCCAAGGGCTGGTTCTCCTGACTTCTCATCCCGGCAGGTGCTCTGTAGACCTGGTTGCAGAGCTGCCACATCCAAGCCAGGCTCTCAGTGTCCCTCCCCTGGCAGACATCCAGGAGCCTGAGCTTGGCTTTCCAGGAGATTCCGGGGGCTTTGGAAAACAGACACACCTTTCTGGTTCAGGGTGCACTTGTTTGGTACCTCAGGTGTTTCAGATCACTAATGAACATCACAGTCACTAATCAACATTCCTGCCTGGATTCCCATCACTCTGCACTCACCGAAACATCCTCATTGGGTGATTGCTGTGGCGGGGGCTTTGTGGCTGGTGGGGTCAAGTCTGAGGCTCAGGGAAATCCCTGGGTTTCAGACTTGATGATGATCAGAGGTGTTTTGCTCAGCAGGGATGCAGTGCTGCTTGTCCTGCTGAATCAGCTGGCTCTTTTCCATGTGGGCTGCGCCAGGAGGGTCATGACATTGCTGGCCTCTATTTCCTTCACAATAAAAGGAAAAAAACCTACAATTCTGGCTGAGAAAACCCACCCAAACCCCAAATTCTAAAATCTCACATTGACTGCTCTCAAACATTCCAGCTTTAAAATGACAGGATTTAGGTGGTTGCATCATCTCAAAACCGGGAAGCAGGAGAACTCCTGTCAATCAGTACTACCCTGTGCTTATGGCAGAAGAACCTGTCTGGAGAAGCCCTAAAAATATTAAAGAGATGGCTGAGAGCCTCTGGTGCAGCCTGCTGTGGGAAGGAGCCGGGTGTGCCCTGCTGTTCCCCTCTCTGACCTGTTCTTGGCTCCGCAGTTCGGCGACTCGCAGCAGCTGCGGCTGGTCCGGATCCTGCGGAGCACGGTCATGGTGCGTGTTGGAGGGGGATGGATGGCCCTGGATGAGTTCTTAGTGAAGAATGATCCGTGCAGAGGTAAGGCAGTTCCTGGGTTTACACAACTGGTGTCTTCTCACCCGCTGAGGGGAGTTTGGAAACTTGCCTGCTGTGACTGAGTGGGTCTGGGTTATCCGAAGGAGCTGGAGAAAACAGATCCAAAGCCAACCAAGAAGTTAAAATCACAGGATTTGGTGATTCTGCAGCAAATCTCGCAGTGTTTAGCCAGGTGTTGTGGCAGGAGAAGAGGGAAGGTTCCGTGTGCTCCGTGGTTTCAAGACCCCAGTGAGCAGAGCTGCAGCGCCGTGCTGGGGATCTCGGCTTCCCTTGGAAGTGGCTGGTGCTCACATGTGGCTCTGTGGGTGATGGAGGAAGCTTTGGAAAGGTGACCTGAAAGATTCCAAAGGTCCAAAGCCAGGAGATGGTAGAATTCCTGTCTGAGACATGCTGGGGAGGAGATGCTCCAGTCCAGGATCTGTGAACCCGTGGTGCTGCTGCACCAGGCTGTGGCCACGGGGCACTGATGGTCCAGACTCACCCCAGGGACTAAGGAGACATTTCTCTTGTGACTTTGAACTTCTCTCTGGTGAATTTATAATACAAGTTTTCTCGGTTTATTTGTTGTCTTTAAAGCAGCAGCATAAGGGACTAATTTGGAAACCCTGAGCTGGGCAGGACAATGCACCTTAAATATCTCTTTTGATGGTGCTGGGTCTTCTTCCAGTGCCTTGAAATTATCTTTCTTCTCCCATTTTGCTCCCTTGAGGGTGAAAATGTGACCCTTCTTTTTTGGAATTGCCACAAACCAGATTTGAGCTGTAAAAGGGGCTGCATTTAAGATGACATTGTTCAGGGACTGGGTTGGATTTGGGGGGAGGATTTTGAGCACCGTGTCCTGCTTGTAAGTGTGTCAATAAGCATCACCTTGCACAAGTGTGTCCCAGGTGAAGCAAAAAAGATGTTTCAGTTCAGCACTAATGCAGGAAACTTCCAGTGTAAGAAGCTTCTGGATGAAGTGAGCTTAAGGAAGAGGCAGATTAGAAAGGAAGAACCACCTCAGTCTTGGGTTTTTAGGGATGAGCAGGGGTTTTTGGAGCTGGTTTGATGGGACACGTTTGAAAGGGAAAGTTGGGGTAATGCAGATCAGTCACATATTATGGGCATTGAAAACTGGGGTCGCCTCCTTTCCAAAACCTTGAGGTTTGAAGGTGGTCAGAGCTGTCCATGACCAGGAGACAGAGGAGGATTAGCAAGGGGCTGGCCAGGAAGGGAGCACATCAAGGCTGCGTGTTTTGGAGAGCTTAGGTCTGTGCTCCACATGGCCCTGTCTCCCTGGGGTCTCTGGGTGGTTAATTGCTTTGGATATGTCTTCTTCAAGCTGCTGCCCTCCGTGCCCCGGCTGTCCGACGGCTCTGGCTGGAAGCAGCATGATTTACAGTGTGTGCCTCGGGGAACCCTCGGGGTTTTCCTGCTCCTCCAGCGTCCCTCGCTCACACTTTGCAGCAGATGCTTTACAGCGCTGACATCGAGGGTGTTTCTTTCCCCTGGTTATCTCAGCGTGGTGCCCTCCTGCAATTGCTTTCTTGGCTTTCTGCTCCATAATCCCTCGGCTCTAGAATTCCTCCTGTGTCCCGTAAGGATCAGTGCATGCCCTTGCTCTCTGTTTGAACACCGTGAGCATGAAACACCTTGGCACATGTCAGCTGGCCCAGGAGCTGAAGCCCACAACCCTTCTCCCTGCTTGGTTGCCCCTTGCTTGTCAAAGGGAGACACTCCAGCTCTTTGAGGCATTTAGATGAAATTTTAGAGTTGGCATTTAGTGGCTAGTGGTCACTTTTTTCTCATCTCTCCCCAAAAATGTGTGGAGAGCTGCCCAGAGCTGCAAGAGAGCAGAATCTCTCTCAGAATCTCAAGAATCGCAACCCTTCAAAGCTGCTTTTGCTATTTTTAAGTCACGTTAAAGATGACATTGGCCACTGTTGTAACATGGTGAGTTTAAATGCTTTTCCACAAGAGAACAATAGAGCATCCAGTATGAATTCATGACCCTAGGGCAGCTTTTAATCAGCTGGTTTCTCAAATAGCTGATCCATGGCAGGAGGAGGTTGAGGCAGAGCAGGAGAGCCGGGATGGTCTCACTGCCATCCACCCGCCCTTGGAGATGGGCTTGGGGAGACATGCAAGGAACTGCTCCCAGCCCTGGAGCCTCCTGAGCCCTGGGAACAACTCTGGGTTCCTCCAGACCTCAGGTCTCCTCTCCTTTGTCCCCTTGCAGCACGAGGACGGACCAACCTTGAACTCCGAGAGAAGTTCATCTTGCCGGAAGGAGCTTCCCAGGGAATGACCCCGTTCCGGTCACGAGGCCGAAGGTCCAAACCATCCTCCCGAGCAGCCTCCCCAACACGATCCAGCTCCAGCGCCAGCCAGAGCAACCACAGCTGCGCCTCCATGCCATCCTCTCCTGCCACTCCGGCCAGCGGAGCCAAGGTGGGGTCCACGAGCAGAGCCTTCCCTTCCCTTCCCTTTGCAAACCAGGGGTCTCCAAAACCCATCCCAGCGAGATGAGGAGCTGCAGGAGGTGCATGGAGGAGGAGGAAGGTTGGGGCTCGGGGGTTTGATGGTACTGTGGTCTCTAGAAGATGCTCATGGTGTCTGCAGAAGGAACTCTGCTGTCCATGTGGGAGGGCAGGTGGGATGGTGCAGGACAGGTTTCCAGCCCCGACAGGATGCCTGTGGCTCTGCAGGAGGGTCCCCCTGCTCACCGTGCAGCCAAAGGCTCCTGTTCCCCATGGCAGAGTGGTGGTGTCAGGAAGAAGCCATCACCCATCATCTCTCCTTCCCCACCACATCACTCACCCATGCATGGTTTATTTCATCACCTCTTGGGTTTTTTCCCTTTATTTTAATTTATGTATTTCCTGTTTGGTTCTCGTTCCATTTTAGTGCCGTTTCTCCCGTTCCAGATACTTCTCCATTTCTCCTTTTTTCTTTTTTTTTTTTCCCCACCACTCATTCCACCTCTCCTCCCCTTCCTTGGCTTTTCCATTTCACAGACTCCACATCACTTCTCTCGATGTTATGACAAACCCTGGTTGATAAACAGTAAAGCGGGCACCCCCCTGAGGGGATTCGATTATTCCGACCTGCAGCTCCCGAGCGCCGAGGTAGAGTATGGGCTGGCAGCGCCGAGGACCTGCTGACAGGCCAAAGTGCCCCTGGCACGGAGTCATCCCACTGCCCTGCCTGTTCTAACGCTTTCCTTGTGGTAGAGCAGCGCTTGTAGCACCGCTAACGCTCCGACTGTTGGCGTTTTTCATGGGTTTCCAACTCGGGATTAAGCAAAACATCGACTTCAGAATAAAGCACAGCGCTTTCTGTTCGCCTTTACCCGCCTCCAGACCATGAGAGCGACGTTAATTCTCCTGTGCTTTAAAAAATACCTTAATTTCCCAAGCTTTAATAGCTTTTGCATTGGAAAGGGGCCGTGTTTGGCTTCCCAAAATTCAAATCCAGCAGCCGAGTTGAGACTTGAAAATCAGCTACAGCGCATGCACCGCACCCACTCCGCCTCAGTTTTATGGAGCGCTTGTGTTTTATCACCCTGTTGAAGCACGTCTGGTGTGTCCAGCCCTGTCACCGCCTTGATGCTCCCAGGAGGACGAATTTGGCCTGAGATTTTGATTCCCCTAAAGTTTTCAGCCTCCTCGTGGACTTCCCTGCCCTTGTGAGTGGGCGATGAGAAGCACCGGGGAGATCCCGGTGGTTCGCTGCGCTGGTGAGGTAACTGTGTCTTGCTCAGCGGTGCTTCTGTGTGGAAAAGGGATTCATTTAATTCAGCAGAAGGTCAGGAGCGCTTTCCCAATTGCCCTAAATTTGTGCTTGCTGCCTATTATAAAATAGGATCAAGGATGAGAATCGAAATCTCTGATGATGACAATGGTACCTCAGCAATCACGTGTTAATGGATTTTCATTCCCTCAGCTGCCCCTCTCCCCTTTGCAGCTCCAGTTTCATCACATTCCAACATTTCTGAGCTCCCCAAAAATCACAAAATCACAGGGGATGGAGAGAAACCCCTCCAGCTGTTGCCTTAAAGTTCCTTGGGAAATGCCTGCTGGTATTTATGACATCTGTCCAGGGATGCAGAGGAGCTGGAGCCATCCCTGCATCCCTGTGCCCCCAAAGCCCCCAGGGATGGGAGACACCACAGGCAGTTGCTTTCCTGCAGCACTGCCCCAAACCCAGAGCTTTGGGTGTTGAGTAGAAGAAACTGGAGCTGCCTTTTCCAGCTGGATCCAGGTGCCCTCACCCTGCTGACACCTTCCCTTTCGCTTCCTCCCGCAGCGGTGGGAGGAGAGTTGCCTGTTGTGCTGCTTCACCCCACATCAGCTGCACTTGCAACATCTTAAAGGTCAGGAAAAGCACCGTTTCAGGATGCAGCCAGAGCTGATTGGATGTGTTTGGTGTCTCTGTTCATCACCCTTCCCATTTGGCTGCCCTTTGGTGCAAGGAGCACAGGCACTGACACCAGAGTGTCCCTCCACCTCTCCCAGTCACACTCTGCTGATGCAACACAATGCCATTCTCAAGATCCCACGGTGTCCTTGTCCTTCCAAAATGCTCCTGAGCTGCTTAGATGCTAATTTGCAAAATTTCACCTTCCCTTTGTGGAGGTTTCGAGCCCAGCTGATGCTGTCTCCTCCATATGGGTAACAGCTTTGCTGTGATTTCTATTTCCCTGCAAATATCTGTGCATCAGCCTGCAGAGACAAACTGCCATTCCCCTCCAAATTTTCAGGGTCTGGGCTTTTTCCTTTTTGATCAATGGCTGCTGAAACATCAGCTTGTGTCCTTGACCATTAAGATGGGTGTTTCTTAAATGCCAAATTGTTTATGCCGAGGATCTGATCTTGGATGTGATCTTGGCCCATCACAGTCCCAGTGCCAGCTAAAGGATGCCCTGTGTGTGCTTCCTCCCAAGGTGACCCCTGCAGCAGGCAGCAAACTGAAGCGACCCACCTTCCACTCCAGCCGAACCTCCCTGGCTGGGGACACCAGTAACAGCTCCTCACCAGTCTCTACAGGTGCCAAAACCACTCGGGCAGGTAAGTCAGGTGAAAAGATGGGAAAATTCCCTCTGATGCCTTTGCTGCTTAAATTGGTGGAGAAAATACGGGCTGTTTTGGGGCAGGTGGGGTGGTGGGAGGCTGCTGCCCGCTGCTGCATCCCTGCCTGGGAGAGGAGGTGCTGGCATCGTTCTGCAGTCCAAGGAGCTGCTCCTGCTCCATGAAAAGCTTGGGAAGGGATCTGGGAAGGGACCTTGGGAAGGTTCTGATGCTGAGCCCCCTCCCTCAGGGGTGCTGGCGGGTGGTCAGAAGCAGCCACAGCGGAGCTGGGGGTTTGGGTGCCAGTGGGTTCAGGGATGGGCAGGAATCCAAATCCTGCTCACGGCTCTCTGGGCTCCCTCCCCTTGCAGATCCCAAGAAGACGGCGAGTCGCCCCACGAGCCGCGCCGGGAGCCGCACGGGCAGCCGGGCCAGCAGCCGGAGGGGCAGCGACGCCTCCGACTTCGACCTGCTGGAAACGCAGTCGGCCTGCTCGGACACCTCGGAGAGCAGCGCGGCCGGCGGGCAGGGCAGCTCCCGCCGCGGCATGGCCAAGCCCTCCAAAATCCCAACCATGTCCAAGAAAACGACCACTGCCACCCCAAAAACTCCAGGCCCTAAAAGATAATACTGTACCCACGCCCTCCTGAGAGAAAAACCCGACCTGTGTCCAGTTTTTAACCCTGCTCCGTACATTGGATGTATATTTATCTAAATGGGAGAAGCTATATTGTTAAAAGTGTAAAAGAAAGTTGTGTTATGAAGCTGCCTTATTTGTTTTTTTTTTTTTTTCGTTTTTTGTAAGTTACTATTTTCATGTGAATATTTATGTAGATAAAATTTGCCTCTCGGTGACCCCTGTTCAGAGAGGGGCCTGGAAAACTGAAATGTGGAAGAGAAAAAAAAAAAAAAAAAAAACAAGGAAAAAAAGCAAGAAAAAAGATTTTTAAAAAAAAAGGAAGCAAAAAAAAAGGTCAAGATGTGAAAGTGTAAAGAAAAACTAAAATATAAATAGGATTTCTGCGCGGTGCAGGGTGTGAACCTGCTTTATCTTTTAGGATTGTTTCCTAAATGTCTTTATAAACTTGCTGTCTCAGCAAGGTAAATTATATTTAAAAGCAAAGACCTGAATCCTGCAGTGTTCAAGGAACTCTCTTTTTGTAAATCACAGATACCTCAACCAGAGAGACATGAGGTGAGGGGACTTGGGGCTTACGTTTCCCTTTTTTTTAAGCTATGTGGTTTTACCTGAAGAAAGCGGAGTTTGACTGAATAAAATTTGCACACACTACAGCAAAGGTCGTGACAATTCTGTCTTGAAAATACTGTCCCGACAGCTTTGTTTTTAAAGAACAAACTGATGGGGAGGGCTCGGGGAGGGGTTTGAGGGGGGGGTTCACGCCAAGCCGGCCGGAGGAGAGCACGTGGGTCCCACTGCAGGTCTGGATCACTGGGACACATCCCTTTAGCGGTGCTGGGTCTCCAAACTCAAGGATTCTTCTGCATTGATGGCTTAGAGAGCCCGACGCCAGGCGTTCCTTACACAGTCGCTATTTATCTGCATCTCTTTGTTTCCTATTTATTATTTAACTGGTCATTCCACTTCCAACCAGGCTGAGGTTGATGTGAACTCTGCTCCTAGGAGAAATCTGGACTTACACGCACAGTTGCTTGTCCTTGAAATGAGTCTCACCAGCACACTCGCTGCAAGTCCTGTCTCGCTTTTGTACGCTACCTTTTCTTTGTAATAAAATCAAACTGACCAAGTGACCAGGAGACGGGCCGGGGCCGAGGGCTCTCCACAGCTCCTGTATTTATTAAATATTGTTCCTCTCCGGCCCTGACCGTGTTGCTGTGTGATTCTCTCAATTTGGTTTAAAATTGAGGCAAAACTGAAGCTCTACCAATGAATTGTTTAAAAACCAGACACATTTTTGTATTAAACTTGCTTGCGGTAATAAACAATCTTGCCTCCTACTTTATTCCCCAGTGCTGGCTTTGTAAGGATGAGAGCTGGGGCTGGTTGTCCTGTGTGGGGAGGTGATGGCCGTGGAAGCCGTGGGGTGTGTGCACACGGGGTTCCTTGTGGAAGGGAGCAGGGAACCCCCAGCCCCAAAATTAAATGGTCCAGGTGGGTCTGTGTGTGCTGATGAGGGTGCTGGGTGGGGTGGGTGCCCACTGTGGGGGCGGGTACCCACTGGTGAGGGTGTGATTGGCGAGGGGATCTGTGGGAGTGAGTGTTTGCAGGTGAGGTGTCTGTGGTGAGGTGGGTGTTGATGGGATGGGTGCTTGGTGAGGTCAGTGTCCTCACAGGTGGGTGCACAGGGTGAGGACCTATTTTGGGGTGCCCGTGGGGATGGGCACTGCTGAAATGTGTGCCTGGGAAGGTGGATGCACACACTGGGTGCCAAGGAGTTTGGTTGGACTCAGGTGTGAATGTGTGTGGGGTTCACTGTCCCCAGGTGTGGGTGCTCATGGGTTTGGGTGGCAATGAGAGTTCATGCCAGTGATTTTGGGTGTCAATAAGGGTTGGGTACCCTTGGGTTTGGCGACCTGTGAGGGTGAGCATCCCTAGAAATGGGTGCCCATGGGGTGAGCATCCCTAGGGGTGGGTGCCCATGGGTTTGGGTGTCAGTGACAGTGGGTGCACATGGGTTTGGATGCCACAGGTGTGGGTGCCACCAGGATAGGCATCCCCAGGGATGGGTTCCCGTGGATTTGAATGTCAGTGAGGGTGGGTGCCCATGAGTTTGTGTGCCCACAAGAATAGCCACCCCCAGGGATGGGTTCCTATGGATTTGGATGTCAATGAGCGTGGGTGCCCACGAGTTTGGGTGCCCACGAGGACAGACACCCCAGGGATGTGTTCCCATGGCTTTGGACGTCAGTGCTTTTTTGGTCGCCCACGATGCTGAGCCCCGCCAGGGTCGGCTGCCCGCGGGGTCCCAGCGCCCAGCGCTGCTCCCCATTCCCCGGGCCCGCCGGGGAGGGAAGGGCCGGCACGTCCCGCAGCCGGGGCCGGGGCGGTGCCGCCGCAGGGACCGTCCCTTTCGCTCGCCCCGCCGGGGCGGGCCGGGGCCGTGGCGGTGGCCGGGGCCGCACGGGGGTCCCGTGGGTGCGATGGGGCGCGGGGGGCGGCGGGGGGCCGTGGCGCTGCTGTGGGTCGCGGCCGTGCTGTGCCAGCTGGGCAGCGGCAGCGTCCTGCGCCGCCGGCTGCACCGGGGTCCCGCCGGGGCCCCGCACCGACGGC
>JAWWEE010000058.1:4705541-4722114 GCA_035221455.1 Xenops minutus
CGGGGCCCCGCACCGACGGCTGAGCGGCGGGGAGCGCCGCGACGTGCAGAGGGAGATCCTGGCCGTGCTGGGGCTGCCCGGCCGGCCCCGGCCCCGCGCCCCCGGCCGCGCCCCCGCCGCCGCCGCGCCGCTCTTCATGCTCGACCTGTACCACGCCGTGGCCGGCGAGGAGGAGGAGGACGAGGACGGCGAGGAAGCGGCCGTGTCGCGGCCGGTGCTCACGGGGCTCAGCACGCAGAGCCCCCCGCCCGGCAGCGTCGTGAGCCGGGCGGACACCGTGGTGAGCCTCGTCAACATGGGTGAGCGCCGGGCACCGGGGGCACCGGGGACATCGGGGACATCGGGACATGCGGGGACATGCGGGGGCACCGGGGACATGCGGGGGCACCGGGGACATCGGGGGCACCGGGGACATGCGGGGGCACCGGGGACATGCGGGGGCACCGGGATCATCGGGACATGCGGGGCACCTGGAGCAGCGGGGCGTGCGGGGGTACTGGGGGCACCGGGAACATCGGGACATGCGGGAACATCGGGATATGCGGGGGCACCGGAGACACCGGGAACATCGGGAGCAGCGGGGCGTGCGGGGGCACCGGGAGGAGCAGGACTTGTGGACAGGCTCTAGGGCTGCACCGGGGGCACCGGGAGGACCGGAGCGCACCGGGACGAGCGGGCAGGATCCGGGCGGATTGGGAACGGGGGAGCGGAGCGGAGGTGGTGGCTCAGCCCCGCACAGCGCAGACCGGGGGGACACCGGGGGGACACCGAAGGGACACCGGGGGGACACCGAAGGGATACCGGGGGCAGCGCCCGGCGGGACGGGGAGCACGGGGCTAAGCTGACCCCGACCCAAACCCCCGGCACGTAACTCTGGTACCGGCAGCTCCGAGCATCCCTCGGTCCTGGGATGGTCCTTATTCAGAAAAGCGTCTTTTTTTCCAAAGTTAGGCTCGATAATGGGTGGCTCTGAGGGACACGGTGGCTGTGAGCCCTTGGAGGGGTAAATCTCAGCTCCACTTAAAGACCGGGAGATGGAGGAGAGGAAGGTCCTGCAGCAAAGGGGGGCTGAGGGAGGCTCGACTATCCCACCCTCCTCATTTCACTGGGCACATGAACTGGTTGGGGAAAGAGCCAGGACAGCAGCTCTCGTGCCAGTAGCAGGGTGGACCAAGTTACCCACGGTGGGACACTGAATGATGGTTCAAAATAAAATCCTCAAGGTTGCTAATTATTGCTGGAATCCCATCCAGCTGGTTACTAGGCTCCAGCATCCATCCGATTTCCAGGCAGCTGCTTGAGCAGCAACAGAGCAGCATCAGCAGGGCCAGGAGTGCTCAGGACCTGTCCCAGAGCAGGCACTGAGATGTCCTGAACCCCTCAGGATGAGCAGACCAAGCGTTTGGATGTGGAGCTCTTCCCTGCCTCTGCTCGCTGCTCTAAGGGATGTCTCGTGTTCCTGGCCAGGCCAGGCTCAAGGTTCCACACCATCAGTGATGGGGAGAATCCCCCCCTGGAGCCCCGAGGCTGGGAGGAGGTTTGGATGAGGAAAGGCTGTAGAGCTCTTTTGGCCCCCAAATCCTCACTCCATAGGACAGACCTTGCTGGCTGAGCATGGTTGGGGTGCCCCCAGGTGCAGGCACCCAGCACCCAGCTCCCATCTAGAGCCCTGGGGGAGCTGTGGGGGCTCAGCATCCTGGGAGAGCTGAGACTGAGGGAGACAGGCACTGGACCACCAAATCCCAGCTCCTCTCAGCACCTGGGACAACACAAAAGCACCAAAATGGGCTTTCAAATGGTTGGGTTTGATGGCAACCAGAGTGGGATGTTCAGGGGGCAGGGGAGATGCCCAGGAGGTGTTGGTGCTGCCAGAGGGTTCCTGATGGGGGGGGATACTGGCACTGTCCCCCTTCCCAGTGCTCTTGGAGCAGCCAGGAGATTTGGGGAACACAGTTGCAGCCTTCAATTTGAATGGCTTTGATTTCTGCGGCTTCATCAGCCCCTTCATGTTAATTAAATAAGTTTTTGTGGAGGAAGGCTAGCTCTCATTTGCATGCATAATTCGCTGCACAATTATCCTGATGGGACATGCAAATGGGATAAGTCGGTGCTCCATTGGGCACTCGGACCTCTTTGCTCCCAGCCACCCCACGTAGCCCTGTGTGAGCTGGGCCAGAGCTCGGCTCCCACCGGCACACCTTCCTCCTGGGAAGGGAAAGGACAACCCTCCCCAGTGCACAAACACAGCCCTATTTGGGTGGGCAGAGTGCCCTGCCTGCTGGGCAGGGGGATGGGGGCAGTCAGAGCCTCTGGGTGGTGGGAGCCACTGCACACCTTTGGTTGGGTTTGGGGATGGTGGATCCGCCCGTCTCATCCCCTTTGCTCCCCTTGGTGTGAGGATAAAGCCTGAGCTGTGCTATTTCTGAGCACTTGTTGAAGGAGTCAGGTGGGTTGTTGTATTTTTAAGCCTGGGGTAAGGATGGGCTTTGGGATTTCTCCTCAGCCATGAGTCATGGGTACGGGCAGGGTGTAATCATGGCAGGTTGGTAACGGGAAGGTGAGGAGGAGGCTCTTTGTGTGCCCGAGCCCCCCGTGACACCCAGGGCACCACAACACACACATCTTCCCTTTCCCTCCTGGCATCCGTGGCTCCTGCTTTACTGAAAGGTGTCCCTGCCCATGGCAGGGGGTGGAAGGAGAGGATCTTTAAGGTTCCCTCCAGCCCAAAGCATTCTGTGGCTCTGTGTGGCCGGACTCCCCTGTGGCTGCTCCGGATGAAGCTCTGCCCACGGCTGGACACCTTCCTGGGAGGAAGGCAGGACACCTCGGCAAAAGCAGCTGCAGCACCCCGGGCACTGCAAGGGGCCATTAGCGTGGGGTGGGAGCTCACGGCAGCCTCGTTAATTGAATTTTAGGAGCTGAGGTGCTGCCCCACTCTCCACACTGGAAGCTCATCACTCTTGCCCTCGCCCCCACACAATTACCACTGAAATCCAGCTGCTGTCAGCAGCTGGGGCAGCATCTGCCCACTCCTGGCTTCGTTTTGCAGCTGTCTGAGCCTCCTCCTCTGGGCATCCACTCGGGGGATGTGGGGCAGTGTATTCTGGCAGCTCACGCCAAGGTGCCAGTGCTCTGTACACACCCTCCATGTGTGTTTTAATGGGAAAAGCTTTGGAAACAGAATCCCTGGGATGCACCCGTGTCACAGGGCTCCCAGCTGGCTGTGTGTGGGGCTCAGGGACTGGGGGGGATGCAGAAGGGGCCAAGGGTGTCTCCCAGCCACAAGCAGCCACACTGGGGGTGTCCAGTTCTGAGCCCCATGTCCTGCAGATCCCAGAACCCATCCCAGGAGGGTGGAGGAAGCACCCCTGAGACAAACTAGGAGCCTGGATTCATTTCACAGCACTCAGGGTAAACCCTGAATCTCTCCCCACTCCAGAAAACCTTTGGAGCTTATTTTTTCCTGCTCGTAAGCAAAGCACAGCATCTTCCCTGCATCTTGTTTAAACCTATTTTAGGATCCTGAGCACTTGATGTGGTTGAATATCCTGGCATTTCCTTTTAATTTAGTGTCTGAAATGATCATGGGGACCATCGGGAGCAGCCAGGACCAGTAATTACGACTGATGCGCAGTTTATAGAAACAGGGAAAGTTTACAATGAAAACGTGCAGCTAAGAATAACCTGGGGAGCAGGAGGAAGGGGGGGATGTGGGAAGAGATCGGGAGCACACGGGGGCTGGGAGACACGGTGAGGCTCAGTGTGGATGGAGCTGGGCATCCCCTGCCAGGGGAACAGCCCCAAGGCCATTTATATCAGTATATAATAATTTTTATAGTACTTTTTTGGGGTGGTGGGAGCACATGTTCAGCTTTGTGGTGACATTTAGCTTGGGGGAAAGACACAGCAGCTCTCTGGGATGAGCCAGTAAATGCCAAAGGAGGGGGCAAGGAGAGCAAAGCGCTTGGGTTGGGCTTTTTTCGTGTGTCTCATCCGCAATCCGGATAATCCGCCCACAGATAATTGAGGGTTGGTGCAGTGGCTGAGCCAACCCGCCTCCAATCAATAGCAGGTTCCCAAGAGGCTCCCAGTGAGCCGGGGGGGCATCTCCAGCACACCCCCAGCAGCATTTTAGCACCCACTGGTCTAATTGGGCACCCACTGGGTGCTCTGGGGATTGTCATTTCACAGCCATTTATAAAGCAGCAGAACACCCAGTGACATCAAACCACCTCCAACCTGCTGTTTGAACTGCTCCTGTTCTCGTGTTGGCACAGGAGGGGATAACTCTCCCTTGGTCCTGCCCCTCCAAGGGTTTTCCCTCTCCTCCATGGAGGAGCAGAGAATTCAGGGATTCCTCCCAATCTCTCATCACAAACACTAGACATATTGCTGTTAAATCCAGCTTATTTAGTTCATCAGGGAGCTCAGCTATTTGCATCCTCTGTAGCATTTCTGCCCAGGTATCCCTGGGCTTCTCTCCCACCAGCCCCTCCTCTGCCCTCATCCCTGGACCCCTCCCTCAGCTCCACAGCACATCAGCAGGAACTTTTCACAACAAACTGCTGCTCTGGCAAAGGTTTTCACTCTTCTCTGGGGCCAAAAATCACCCGGGGGGCTTTTTCTGTGGTGTGGAGTCTCTGTGGCCTCCTTGGCTCCCCAAAAATCCCCTTTCCCCATTCCTGGGTGAGGGCACATCCACAGCATCGCTTTGCTGGAGATGCTCAGCCATGAAGGTCATGGAAAGGGGGGACCCAAGTACCCAGGTGACTTAAATACCCAAGGGAACACCGGTCTGTACCTGGGTATTCCCTGCACTGACCATGGGATACTTCATGGAGGGTTTATCAGATTCCTTTGGGTTCATTTTGGGGGGGGTTTGTAAGATCCACGAGCCATCAGTGGCTCTGGCAGCTCCGCTCACAGTCCAGGAGGGTGAAACCACCAGCCATGGGTTGGTGGAAGAAATGGAAGAGGGGGAAGAGCCCGGGGGGCTGCAGGGAGTTTGGGGGGCTGGTGTGCCCCCCAAGGGGTGCAGAGGCTGGACCAGCTCCCCCAGCATCCTCCTGCCCCCGCTGGCAGCCACCCCACCAGAGCAGGAAGCGTTCTCCGCATCCGCCCTGCCCGCCTGGCCCTGGGCTCTTTTTATAACACAGCTTGTGGTGAGCCCAGTGGCTGGAGGGAATGTGGGAGAAAAAAAAAAAAAAAGGAAAAAAATAAGAAGAAGGGGAAAAAAAATAGACCTGTGGGTACATAAGTAAAATCTCAGCATTAGGTTTGGAGAGATGCATCGCGCTGGTCCCTCCATCTACATGGGAATGACCCCTTTATGGGGCATCAAACTCAGACTATTTATCCTCTGGGATTGGTTAAAAATGTATTTAGCACAGACATTTTTATTTAATTAATTATTTAGTTCGTTTATTTTTCAAAGCAAGCACCGGGTCAGATGGGTTACGTTGCTTTTGTGCCTGAAGCAGGAGAAGCTTTAGTCATATTGAATCATATTTAATCATATACTTTAATTATATTGAGACAAGGCAGACTGGAATATTTTTAAAGAACAATCTGAAGCAAATAATTACATATTAGAGAAACTGTGTGGGGCTGTTACTGTAAAGAAAGATGTTGGGCTATTCTTTATGGACTGAAAAAATAAAAGCAGCAGATTTTTTTCTTTCCCAGCGTGCAATGGATTGATGCAGAAATAAGGTATTTTCAGTAAAAAGTGAGGGTTTATTTTTACAGAGCAGTACTTTCCAATCCTGCATAGGCTGAAAAGCTTCACATTTCAGCAGCCCCAAATTTTTGGACAAGAGGGGACCTGTGAGACCCATTGATGGCCCTGCAGAGCCCTGGGCTGTCCCCTGAACATCTGCTGCAATAAACATTTGGAAAACCCCAATTCCTGCCCCAGATGGGCCTGCTGACCCCAAAACCTCAAATCTCTGTGTGTGTTTTTCCCCCTTTGGTGAAGCACAAAAGGCTGCAGCCCCTAAACCTTGGCACGAGTGGCAGCTTCTCTGTGTCCCTTGTGCTTTTAGCTTTAATTTAATTAATAATAAAGGGACAAGGCTGGGAGGCTGGTGGGTTTACAACAAAATAAAGCTGGGGGTGGGGTGCAAAAAGATTAAAGGTTAGAACTCTTGGGAGAGGAGAGATTGGAGCAGCTCGGGGGGGTGAGGGCTTGGAGCCAGTAGGTTTGTCCCCAAACTGGGGCGAAATAAGGGGGGTGGGACTGGATGGGGGGGTTTGTGGGGTCTGGCAGAGCCCTCGCTGAGCCCTTTGCTCCGCAGTGGAGCAGGACCGGGACGTGTTCTCCCCGAAGCCCTACTGGAAGGAGTTCAGGTTCGACCTGACCCAGGTGCCCGCGGGCGAGGCCGTGACGGCCGCTGAGTTCCGCATCTACAAGGCTCGAGGGGCATCGTGGCACGGCAACAGCAGCCTCCACATCAGCATCTACGAGGTGGCTGCCCAGCACCCCGACAGGTGAGGGCACGGGGTGGCACCTGGGGTGGGCACGGGGGCCACGGGAATGGGAATGGTGGGGGTGGAGATGGGGATAAAGAGGATGAGGATGGGAATGGGAATGGGAATGAAGAAGAGAGGAATGGGGGTGGGAATGGAGAAGAGAGGAATTTGGGGTGGGAAGGAAGAAGAGAGGAATGAGGGTGGGAATGGAGAAGAGAAGAATGGGAGTGGGAATGGAGAAGAGAGGAATGGGGATGAAAATTCCAGGGGTGGGAATGGGAGTGAGGATAGGGATGAAGATGGTGGGGATGGGGATGAAGGGGTGGGAACAGGGGTGAAGGTGGTGGGGATGGAGACAGGGATGGGAACTCCCACAAGCTCCGGCTCCAGCACTTTCTTTTCCCACTACCATGAAAACACCAAGGAAAATAGAACTGCCAGGAGTGGCTGTTCCCAGACTCTCCCATGGGGCAATGGCACACTCTGGCACTTTGGCCAGGGCAGGGAGGGTGCTTTGTCCAGGCTCCACCACTGTGTCCAGCACAGCCAGCAGCACTGAGAGCCCCTGCCCTGCCCCTGCTGTGCCAGGACCTGTCTGGACACAGGCACCAAGCAGTAATTTCCAAGAATTATCACTGGTGCTGTTGCCCTTTGCCTGCTGTTACTCACCTGCTGTTTTTCCTCTTGTTTCGACAGGGAATCTGACCTGTTGCTGCTGGATGTCCAGGACCTGCGTGCTGGGACAGAGGGTTGGCTGGTGTTTGACGTCACAGCCGCCAGCAACCACTGGGCAGTGGACCAGAAATACAACCTGGGGCTGCGGCTCTACGTGGAGACAGAGGATGGTGAGTCTGATGGACCTACCTGTGGGATTTGGGGCCAATTTTGCAAGAATTGGAGTCCTCCCTTCTCCCCTCTTGGTGCCATGGGATGTGCTGGTGGGGTTCATCTCTCTGCAGTTTTAAATTCCTGCTGTGACAGAGAACCCACGGGTGCCACAAGTCTGGGTTTGCAGGCAAACCTGGATGGCAAATCCTTGCAAAGGCTTCGTGCTAATGGGGTGGACTGAAATTAACCCCATTAACACTTAATGACCTTCTTACCTGGAGGGATCCTGCTGTTTGTATGCCAGAGAATTAACCCATTCTCCCCATGGGATCAAATCTGCTCCAGCCCTGAATTCTGTGGGTGCACAGGCACACTCAGAGCCCCCCGACTCCCATAGGGGCAGGAATCACAGCTGGGAATGCTCCCTCCATTCCCTCCCCTCCCAGACTTTCCTCCCCAGGGTCGAAGGGGAAAATTGGCCACTCGGTTTGACTCCTTGGTGATGTGGTGGTGGATGTGCCCCATCCTACACCCAAACCAGGACCCCTGGGGGGCTTCAAACCCCTTGGGATGCCGAAACCAAAGCTCTCCACTGCAAATTTCCTCCGTTTTGTCCCTTTGCTTTGACCAAATGAGTTCATTCTGGGAGCAAACCCATTGCTGGTGCTGTCCCTGCAGGGCACAGCGTGGACCCGGGCTCGGCGGGGCTCTTGGGGCGCCGGGGACCCCGTTCCAAGCAGCCCTTCATGGTGACCTTTTTCCGGGCGAGTCCCAGCCCTGCCCGTGTCCCACGAGCAGCCAAAGCCCCGAGGAGGAGGCAGCCCAAGAAGACCAATGACCTCCCACACCCCAACAAGCTCCCGGGAATTTTTGGTAAGAGCTTTTACTGGGCGAGGAGAGACCCCTGTGGAAAAGAGCAGGCTCTGCTGCTGCTGCCACGAGGGATCTGCTGCCAGCACCTTGACCTGATGGAAATCCCAGTTTGGGGCGCCAGGGGAGCAGAGCAAAGAGCTCTGGGGTTTTGGGATTGGGTTCTCTGCAGTTTGGGAGATGCAGAGGGTTTGGGTTGGTTGGCCTCAAGGAAATGGTGTTTCATGAGTTTGTCAGGATTTCTGAATATTGGAATTTCTGCCCTATTGCCCTTGGCTTGGAAGCCACCCTGGGAAGGTGTCACAGCCCCAGGAAGCTGCTCAGGAAAGGGGGGAGTGGGAAGCTTCAGCTCTCCTGAACCCATTGAGTTTGGAAAACCCTCAAAGTCATCTTCTCTGTGAGCAAAGCTGGGATTTTGCCCTTCCAATGCTAAATTCATTCATCCCAGTATTGAAATACCAAATTATAAGCCAGTCTGAAGCTTCTTTTCCCCTTGTGCAACAACAGAGGCTCCTCTGCTTTGGTTCTCCTGGACTATCCCAGCTCATTTGGGCTGTATCCCACCTTGGGAGGGGGAGGCTGCAGCAGGAGGTGGGATGGGGGATGCCAGGGCTGCTGTTCCCTGTTCCCTTCTCCCACAGATGATGTTCACACCACGGACAGGCGGCAGGTCTGCCGGCGCCACGAGCTCTACGTCAGCTTCCAGGACCTCGGCTGGCTGGTACTTGTCTACTGGGAGAAGTAAATGCCAAAAAAACACCCCCATCATCCCATTCCCCTGCCCTGGGATCCCTCCCAGCCTGGATCCTCCTGCCCATGAAGCCATCCCGGGAGCTGGGAAGGCAAACATGAACTGCCACAACCCCAAAGCCCATTGCTGACCCTGAGCAACTCATGGCTCAGTCTGAAAAATCCAAATAAACCCTTTCTGCTGGCACAGCCACCCAGGGAGGAGGTGGTTGAGTTGTTTATGCAGGTGGGGGACGGAGGAAGGGGCACAGAAAGGTGAAGCCCTTGATGGAACCCCTTTTTTTTTGCAGGACTGGGTGATCGCCCCGCAGGGATACTCAGCCTACTACTGTGAGGGGGAGTGTGCCTTCCCCCTGGACTCCTGCATGAATGCCACCAACCACGCCATCCTGCAGTCCCTGGTCAGTGCCACCCAAAAGGACAGCCCTGGGGGGACGCTGAGGGCCTTGGGGAGCAGGAGGAGCCCAGTGGGTCCTGATGGAGAACTGGGGGTTGGGATGAGCCCTGGCTGGGCTTGAGGGTGTTTAGGTCAGAGGGTGCAGCTCAGCTCCTGGTCCAAATAAAGCACCAGTGGATGCAGACACATCTGGATGGGTGCTCGCACATCTGGGTGGATACTTGCACATGTGGATGGGTGCTCGCACATCTGGGTGGATACTTGCACATCTGGATGGGTGCTCCCACATCTGGGTGTATTCTTGAACATCTGGAGGGGTGCTCGCACATCTGGGCGGATACTTGCACATCTGGAGGGGTGCTCGCACATCTGGATGGATACTTGCACATCTGGAGGGGTGCTCGCACATCTGGGTGTATTCTTGCACATCTGGAGGGGTGCTCGCACATCTGGATGGATACTTGCACATCTGGAGGGGTGCTCACAGGCTGGTCCCCACCACAGGATCACGGGAGGTTCTGATATGGCATTTCAGGAAACAAGTGTGAGGGCACACAGGTCACCAGCTCTGCCCATCAGCCACAAGGGTGTAACAGGGGGATTTTGTAATTCCAGAGCTGCTCCATCTCTTGATTTCCTCACTGCCATGATCCTGCTCCTGTTTAACAGCAGCTGGGACAAAACAGACAATTTCTGGCAGATGAATGGCCCCCCTGCCCTGGCAGCAGGCTGAGGAGCAGGGACGAGCCCAGGGCTTCCCAAACCCCTCTGGAAAGGTCCTGTGCCATCCATGCATCCCCCTGGCCAGCTGTGCCCCAGGGTCCATGCCCAGCCCCGGGAAGCACCCAAACATCGGGCTCAGCATATTCCAAGCAGGAAAGCTTTAATGCCCCTTTTTTCCCAAACCCACCCCGCATCCCAGGCAGGGCTTTAATTTCTGGAATTTCCTGCCCCGTGAGTGTTTGGTTTCCCAATGGCAGAGCCACACCAGCCCCGGTGCTCGCACTTAATTACAGGGAGCGCCGAGCCCTCGGCCCAGCCTTTGAAGGTGTCGCCTGGCGGGGTTTAATTTTGACATTACCGAAGCTTCCAGGGCCCATCCAGGGCTGGGAACAATCGTGGCAGCCGTGGGGAGGGGCCCCCTTCCCCTCTGCCCCCATCCATCACCCCCAAACCCAACGCTCTTCCCAAAAGGGAGCCATTGGGGCAGGATGTGACTCACCTGGCGCCCAGATCCAGCCCTTCTGGGAAGCGACAGGGCAAGGGCGGCCGTGGAGCTGTGCCAGCCCCAGCCTGAGCTGCAAATAGCAGGGTTGGACAGCAAAAACACGGGACTTCCGAGCTGGGAGAGCTCGGCTGCCCTGCCAGAAATGAGTCGCACATGTCGGGGAAGGCAGCGAGGGCTCTGGGTGATGCCAAACAGCCCAATCCTGGGATCGTGCGTGTCCTGAGCAGGGCATGGAAGGGGACCTGTGTTCAGAGAGGTGCTGTGTATTTAAGGTTTTAGTGGAAGATGTTAAATTTGGGGTGGAGAATCTCTATGGCAGCACCCCCAGCCCACACCGGGGTCTGACCCGCACTGCCCCCATTTGTTTTCTTTTTTTTTTTTAAGTCATTTTTTTAAGTAATTTCTCCCCTGTCTTTGGGAGAAAAGGGCCCTGAAATCCCAAATCAACAAGGGGGCTGCCTGGCCCAGGCAGTGCCACGAGCCCTGCTCCAATATAAACTGCAGCAGGGACTGACTGGAGTTTAGGATAAATATTTTTGCAGAAAGCTGGAAATAATCTCCCCATTCACCCAGGATTTCTGCAGTTAGGAGCTGGTGTGATGCGTTTTCTTTTGCCTGGGGCCACATTTGCCAGCACTGACAGGCTGCACCCACCCCCAGGTCCACCTGATGAAGCCTGAGGCCGTGCCCAAGGCGTGCTGTGCCCCCACCAAGCTCAGTGCCACCTCTGTCCTCTACTACGACAGCAACAACAACGTCATCCTCAAGAAACATCGCAACATGGTGGTGAAATCGTGTGGCTGCCACTGATGGACAGGTCCCACCCCCATCCCTGACCATCCCATCCCCATCCCTGAGTGCCCCATCCCATCCCATCCCATCCCATCCCATCCCATCCCTGAGTGCCCCATCCCATCCCATCCCCATCCCTGAGTGTCCCATCCCATCCCATCCCTGAGTGTCCCATCCCATCCCCACCAGAGCAATGTGACACTGGGTTTCTGCTGCGTGTGTGGACGAGGAGTTTCATGGGCTGCATCAGAGCAAAGTCCATTAGTAATGACAACTCACAGAAATAAATCCCTCCCACCCCTTCCTAGAAGTGGATGTAAATAATATAAAACTTCTGATCTTTTACCCTGCTTAATGAGACACATAGATATATAGAAACATATATATATATAGGAAAGAGGATCTGTGGCTGGTTCTGTGTCTGTTTTGTTTGTGGCTGCTGTGTTTCCCCCTCTGCAGTCTCTGGTGGAAGCAGTTTGGGCTCAGGGGTAATCAGGACAAGGGAGGCAGCATCCCAGTTGCTCTGGGACTGAGCTGTTTCTGGCTGTGCATTTCTACCCAACCCGCCTCTAGCCAGCGCTTTTAATTCCCTTAATGAAAATATCATCAGCCAATTAAGCAGCTGGCTGACTAACCCACTCCTGTTTACCTAAAGTTCACCAAACTCAGCCAGTTGGAAAAAAAAAAATAAAATATCCATATTGAGCTCTGACACTGTTATAAAATAAACGCCTGGTTTGGAAAGTAAACACGGAGTTTCTCTTGCTCTTTGTTTTTTAATGTCACAGCACAACAGTGCTCTGTTTGGAGGACATTTCGCAATGAAAAAATACTCCGAATTGGCTAAAATTGTACCTACTTGCTTGAAAATGAGCCCTGATGTGAGTTTTAGGTCAGGCTGTGCTCACCAGTGGATGCTTCCCGTGGGCTCCTAACAGGGCTGTGACCGCCCTGGGCAGCTTCCCTGGGCTGTTTGTACAATTAAATTATTTATTTGCTCTGATTTTAAAAGGAAAAGGCCTGTCCTGGTTCTCAGCTCAGATACCCTTGCGTCACTAAACAAATAATGAACCTGGCAGAGCCAGGAGAAAATCTCAATAAACCCACCAAAACAAGAAAGATGTGCTCCCTGTGCATGCCCAGCTGCCCAGGAAAAGGTCTTGCTTCTTTGGTATCTAATTCTACACGAAACCCAGCTCAGGATGTGACCACAGCTCTGGGTGTTGTGGTGCCTCATGTCCAGAAAACACCCAGGGCTTCCATCACTCTGGGCTCTCCGTGGTCCAGCTCATGCTGAAGGTGCCTGCAAGGGCTCTCTTCAAAAATTTGAGATTTAAACAACCAAAAGAAGGGAGCAAGGAAGAGAAAAGCTGGGCTGGTTTGTCTGTTTGTCAGGAATCACGTCTAAGTGCCTGTATCTCACCTTGTTCCAGTTTTAGGGCAATGCACAACCCCAAAACACTGTGGAAAAACCAGCCAGTGAATCAAAGCAACCCAGTGTTTCTCATGGCAAAGCAACATTCCCATCCTGGCAAAGCCAAAAATCCCCAATGTCAGAAGCTTCTCCACAGGTCCCCACAGCCCTGGCCCTCCTCTGTGTCCCAGCAGCTCCTGCCAACACCTGCACAGGCTCAAAACCACACATGCCTTCCTCCCCAGTGCCAGAATTTCATAGGAAACCCCAAATCCACCCCTTCCCACCGTTGTGGTCACCTTTGTGGTGCACAGCCAGAGCCACCCACCACAGGAACTGTAAATCCAAGGGGCTACCCTGCCCTTCGACCTGGAGTTTGGAAATTAAACCCCTTCCTACAGCCTCATCACCCAAAGGGGTCCCTCATTTCCTGCTGTTTCTTGTCCTGACCCTGTTCTCCTGCTCACACATCCCAGTAAACACCCTCCCTCTGGGATGGGGATGGAGCTGGACCAGACTGCCTTCCCTGCAGCCAGCCAGGGACCTGCCTCCCTCTGCTGATGGAAAAGGACACTACAAAGCCCGGGATGTGCCCAAAACACCTCCCCGAGATCCTGCTGTGCCATCAGCATGAGAGACTGGGCTCAGCTCTTCCACTGGCACAGCTTCCCTGGAGCCAGGATTTAGGCACAGGATTAATAAACACCAAGGTGGAAAAAAAAAGGCATTTTTGCTCAGAAACAAAGACCAGAGAGGATTCTCTCACACACAAAGAATTCGACAGCCAGGTCCTCAGTATTTTCAAAACTAGGGTTTATTTTTACCAAAACTCAAGTCTTTCTGGTGCACGGCAGCAGGACCAGCCCTGCCCTGCTTGGGCAGCACGGGCTGGGAATGGATTTATCCCACAAGGACGGACCCCACAGCACTGCCTGCAGCCACCCTCCCCAAGCCTTGCAGGGCAATTCCAGCAGGAGCCACAGGACTGGGCACTCGTGGGGAGTCGCTGGGGTGTCCCATCCTGGCTGGGTCCCTGTCCCTCCTGGCCAGCATCTCCACCCCAGCCCCTCTGAGAGCAGAGCTCAGGGGCACTCCCCGCAGTCCGAGATGATCACCTTCTGCTTCGGCTTCCCCTCCTTGGTGCCCTGGGCCTTGGAGAGAAGAGCAGTGTGAATTACAGGCACCCAAGCCCAGGGCAGGCAGAGGGTGAGCCCTGCCCCTGGTGCCAGCACCCACCTCGATCTCCCGCACCACGTCCATGCCCTCCGTCACCTCCCCGAACACCACGTGCTTCCCGTCCAGCCAGTCTGTTTTGTCACAGGTGATGAAGAACTGGGAGCCATTGGTGTTGGGGCCAGAGTTTGCCATGGACACCATCCCTGGGGGCAAAGAGTGCAGTGTTATGGCTGAGGAGGGGGTGATGGACTCCAGCACACGAGCTGCTACTTGGACCCAGACCCCTTCCAGCAAAATGCTGCTGGATTTAGGAGAGCCTCTGGATATCAAAATCCAGACACTACTGGAAACCAGTTATGTTGAGAAACACTTGCAAGCATGAAAGATGGAAAGGGGTAGAGGCTGCTCAGTTATTTTTAGCTGCAGTAACAGCAAAGATGTTTTTATGGAGATAAACCTGCTTGTTTGTTCCTGCTTTCCATATTCACACTGTGACATTCCTCACTGAAAATCAAACAGGAAAGCAGAAATTATTTTTTCTTTATGTAATACTGGAAATTAACTGTGTGGATGGAGAG
This sequence comes from Xenops minutus, assembly GCA_035221455.1. Classification (NCBI taxonomy): domain Eukaryota; kingdom Metazoa; phylum Chordata; class Aves; order Passeriformes; family Furnariidae; genus Xenops; species Xenops minutus. Next base: position 4,720,046 of record JAWWEE010000058.1, read on the forward strand.
GGAATGATGCATTTCTGCTTGGTGATATACATGAGGGGCTGATCAGGGCAGACCACACCCTGTGGCAGAAGCATCTGGCCAATGTAGATTATAATTCAGGGCCACCACTATCAAATGGTCTAAGCTGCAAGAGCCCAAATGTGGCCACTAGATGACACTGAACACTTTTCTCTCCAGTCCCTGGCTGGAGAGGGGCTCTACCTGGCCCTGTGTGCTTGAGAATGAAGTTTTCATCATCAAACTTCTTCCCATAGATGGATTTGCCCCCGGTGCCATTGTGGTTGGTGAAGTCGCCGGCCTGGCACATGAACTGGGGGATGATGCGGTGGAAGCTGCTCCCTTTGAAGCCAAACCCTTTCTCGTGGGTGCAGAGGCAGCGGAAATTCTCTGTGCAGGGGCAAAGGAGGGAGGTGAGAGCGGTGCCAGTGCTGGAGGGCAGCGAGGCAGGGGGGCCGAGCCCCCTCCCCACCTGCAGTCATGGGCACCACGTCGGAGCGCAGCAGGATCCGCAGCCGCCCCGCAGGTTTGTTCCCAATCTTGATGTCCATGAAAACCTGAGGGTTCACCCGGGACTTCTTGGCAGGAGGCTCGTCCTGGGCAGGAAAAGGAACAAAAGCAAGTTCTGATGACATTCCTGTGCTCTGCCTCGAGAGATGGTCAGTCTCACACTCTCAGCCTTTGGAATGGTGAGGGTACAGATGGCTCTGAGTGGTTTTCATACCTCTTGCACCTCGGGTTTGGGGGCTTCTGTTCCTCCCTCCTCTTTGTTCTCCTCCAAAGTCTTCCCTGAAAACTTCTTCAGCCACTCATCGTCTGACCAGACTGTGACAGCAAAAGGAAAGGTCAGAGCACAGGAATTGATCCAAAGCTCGTGACTTGACCTGAGTTATGCACAAAGCTCTGAATATCCCCAGGGATGTTCTCCCCTCCCAGGCACCAACTCACCAGGCCTGGATGATCCCTCCTTAATTCGCATGGGTTTGGCCAAGTTCACACGGATGGTCCTTCCAAAGAGCTCAGACTCGTTCTGCAGAGGGGAAAAAAGCACAACAAAGCCCACCAAAAGGTAAAAGATCACCGTGCCCCTCCAAATCCCTGCAGAGGCCAGAGGAGGCCAGAGCTTGTGCTCTCCCTGCAGCCCACAGCACAGAAGGCAGCAAAGCCACAGGTCTCTGTGGTGAGCAGGAACAGGGTCCATACCATGTTGTCAATTGCTGCTGCTGCATCCTGCCAAAAAATCAAAACAAAGTAATTATTACCCTTTCTTCTTGTCCTTTAAAAGCAAGGCTAAGCATAGACATGCCCCAGCACTTCGTTATAAAATAAATTGCCAGATTTTCCTAAACCTCATCCAGCCCAGGGCTGTGCAGACTGATGGATCTTCCAAGAGCCCCATCCAAACCAGGACCTGGGTCTCATCTTCCAGCAACCCAGTAAATGCATTTTATTTAAGATGCTTTATTGCTGACACCAGCACTTGGAAGAGGAGGAGACATCTGTGTATGAAGCCCCGGGCAGATTATATGACATATATATATATATATATGACAATATATGACAGTGTGTGCTGCCCATGAACCCAAGAAACCCACCCAGGGCTGATGGCAGCTGTACTTCAGCCCAAAGGAAAAGGGAAAAAGTGGGAACTTGGAAAAGCAGGAACTTGGAAGAGCAGAACAACATCTCCTGCTGCTGGAGAGTGATTCAGTGCTGTGGTAGGTAACCCCCACCCGAGTCCCTGGGCTGTCCCCAAGGGGAATGGGCTCTGTCCCCAAGCCCCAGGGGAGGAAAGCCCCGAGCAGCTCCAGCATTTGCCCTTTCCTCACCTCTGCCAGCTCAAACTCCACGAAGGCGAATCCCCGGTGCTTTTCTGGAGGGAGAGAAGCAGGGGGGTCCAGTCCCATCCCATCCCACCCCATCCCATCTCATCCTACCCCATCCTACCCCATCCCATTCCATCCACCCCATCCCATTCCATCCACCCCATCCCACCCCCATCCCTCTTCTTCCCTGGGATCCACCACATCCACCCCACCCCATCCACCCCCATCAATCCCACCCCATCCCAT
>JAWWEE010000058.1:4722418-4754026 GCA_035221455.1 Xenops minutus
AGCCCCCCAACACGCACCCGTCTCGTAGTCCAGTGGGATCTGGATGTCGGTGATGTCCCCAAAGGGGATGAAGGCGGCGTGCAGCACCTTCTCGTCCACCTCCTCGGCCAGCCCTCCTGCGGGGGCAGCGGGCAGCGATCAATGGGCAGTGATCAATGGGCAGTGATCAGTGATCAATGGGCAGTGATCAGTGATCAGTGGGCAGTGATTAGGGATCAGTGGGCAGTGATCAGTGGGCAGTGATCAATGGGCAGTGATCAGTGGGCAGTGATCAGTGATCAATGGGCAGTGGGCAGTGATCAGTGGGCAGTGATCAGTGGGCAGTGATCAGTGATCAATGGGCAGTGGGCAGTGATCAGTGATCAATGGGCAGTGATCAGTGGGCAGTGATCAGTGATCAATGGGCAGTGATCAATGGGCAGTGATCAGTGGGCAGTGATCAATGGGCAGTGATCAGTGGTCAATGGTCAGTGATCAATGATCAGTGGGCAGTGATCAGTGATCAATGGGCAGTGATCAGTGATCAATGGGCAGCGATCAGTGATCAATGGGCAGTGATCAATGGGCAGCGGGCAGTGATCAGTGGGCAGTGATCAATGGGCAGCGGGCAGTGATCAATGGGCAGTGGGCAGTGATCAGGAATCAGTGGGCAGTGATCAGTGATCAGTGATCAATGGTCAGCGGACACCCCCGCCCCCCACGGGCACCCCCAACACTCACCCACGTACAGAACCCTCTTGGTGGCCGCCATCGAGCCCCGCCGGCCCCGGGACGGGACGGGAGGGAGGGAGGGAGGGGAGGAAGGGGAGAGAAGGAAGGGGAGGAATAGAAGAGAAGGAAGGGGCGGCTCAGCCCGCCCCGGAATGGCGACATCGCCCCGCCCCGGCGGGGCTGGGGGAGGAGGGGGGTTCCTATTCCAGTGATCCGGGGGGTTCCTATTCCAGTGATCCGGGGGTTCCTATTCCAGTGCTCCCAGGGAGCTCCCCCCGACCCTGCCCCTTCCCTGGCACACTCCCCTCTGCAGCTTCCCTGCTTTTCCCGAGCCTCAGACCCATCTCCACACTCCCCTCTGCAGCTTCCCTGCTTTTCCCGAGCCTCAGACCCATCTCCACCCTGGACAAGGTGTTGGGCTCCAAGATCACAGACGTTTTCTCCAACCATAGTGATTCCATGGTTCGTTCTTTCAGAATTAGTGCACGCTGTATATTTACAAAAGTAATGCCCTTTGTTATCCCAAAGGATCACCCAAAATAGTTTACACGGCATTTATGGACTCCAGTGCCAAAATGCAGCCACCTTCAGTGTATAAAATACCACCAGAAGCATTAAATACCCAGCTGAAAATTTAGAAATACAAATGAAGAGCAGAGCTTTTCCTTAACAGCAGACAACAAAAAGGAAGCCCAAATCCTTATACCCTTAAAATACCTCCCAAATCCTTCTCTTAGATCACTGCTTATAGACATCACCCTTTGACACGTTGCCAGAGGCATAATTTTAACACAGCTGCCTCAAAAGACTCACCCAAAATTAACAAGCAGAGTAACTCAAATCTCACTTCAATGTATCCACCCTCTGACAACTGCCCATCATGATTTAACATCACAAAGCCAAACCACATTGATCAGAGAGAAATGACAACAAACACAGTCAAGTTTATTCCTTTATTGATAAATGTTTCCCAAACTTTCCAAACTGGATTGTTCAATTAAACACAAACCCACAAAAATATTTCCAGCCTAAAATCCTCAACGTCCTCCTTAGAAGACACAAGGGGTAGCTCTGCTCTGACAAAAGGAAAAGCTTGCAACCCCCCCTCTGGTTTTGGAAACCTCGCACTTCAGAGTTGGCTTTTTAAATAAGATCTTAAAGATTAATTTACAAAATGCATTATAACTATGTGATATGATGCAGGGCATTGAGATCTGCAGGACAGTGAAGGATCTTCAAACATCTTGAGCTGATGTCTAGAAAGGGGCTATTTGGCTTCTTTGTATCCTAGAAGAAAAAGAAGAGACAAGTTACATGCAGCATCCCTGCTCCAGGCTAGGGAACATTCCAGAAAATCCATGTGAAAATGCATCATCAAAAGCTAGAGTGGGCATTTGAAGAATGAAAAACCTTATTTTAGAACTTAAACTTAAGAGCCACCTCCAAACACAGGTGACACCATCAGAGTGAACAAACCTGTGCAGTGAAATGATATTCCTGACAACATCACTTTAATAGATATTGAAGGCAGATGGTTTTCAGGATAAGGAATGGGCATTAACAGCCTGTTTAGCCTCAAAATCACAAGAGCACCTTGTGTCTCTCCCATTTCCCAGATCAGCAGTTCCATAGCCTCATCCCAAACTACTAGCCCTCCCTTGACATGTCAGCTGCGTTGAACACTTCAGGGACTTACACATCTTTCTAATGCTTAATTAAATGAGATATGTGAAGAACATTTAAGTTTTACATGAGGATTCTGTTGGGAGAAGCTACATTAGGACTTTTTTGTTTGTTCATAAAGAGTGAACTAAAAATCAGACAGCTGCTGGACATGGGCCTGCACGGGGCCTCCAGTCTGGGCTGCTCACTAACAATCATGTTTTATTGACTGACTCTGGAAGCTTCTGAGTGAAGCTGAGGACCGAGACACTCACCAGTCATTCTGGTTCAAGAGGTAGCAGCAACCACACCCACCTTCTGGGCAGCTTCTTTCTTGGCTTGGTGAGCCTGCAACACGGCCACGGCCTCCTCCACCTCGGGGAGACAAACCCAGTGAGAGCCCCTCCCTGAGAGCCCCCCCAGAGCCCCCCCAAAAGGAACACAGTTTACCTTTGACCGGAGCGACTCTGGAGACTCCAGCATGTGCAGCAGCTCCGAGTTGTCAATCTCTAGCAGCATTCCTGTGATCTTCCCAGCAAGGCTGGGGTGCATAGCTTGGATCAGAGGGAACAAACGTTCTCCTGAGGGGAAAAGGAGTTCACATGAGTCATTCTGGAGACATGAGGGGATTTCCAAAAGGAATCTGTGAGCACTGGAGTCGCGCTTACCCAGCATCTGTTTCTGCTCCTGGGGAGGGGCAGCAGCCAGCATGGAGGCCGTCAGTGGCTCCTGGCCCTGCACATGCACTGCAGGCTGAGGGGCCTAGAGAGGACACACATGAGGGTTCTGAAAAAGGTCACAGGCTGACAGCTTCCTATTTAGACAACACTAAGATACTCCCTCCTAAAACACAATGTTTGTCAAGCCTACAGCACATTTAAGTTCCAGAAGAGGACATGTAAGGTTCACAAACATGCTCCCTGCAAGTCCTGAGCTCCAAACCCCAAAATGTTACACGAGGCACTGTAAATATCTTGCAAAAATTGGATCAAACATTGTGAGACATTGAGAAAGAGCAGCATCCACATCTGCCTTTTTTACAACTCAAAGGTTTGTGGCAGAAGCAAACTGTGCTTTCAATGGTACCCTGGTGAGGACTTGGCAAAGAGGAGAATAAATGGTAGCCAAATGGGAACAAAGCACCAAGAAAAATATCCTCACAGTAAATCTGGGTACAAAAGGGCTTGGGAGTACAAGACAGATAAACCAATCAGGGTGCCCCTGGCAAAGGCACAACTGCCAGGTTTTTAAATTCCAAACTACGCCTGTCTGGGTTCTAAAACTAACTTGAAGTTTCTATAAAAACACTTCAGTTGCATGTGAAACCTGATGCCTGAAGTAACTGCAGGAACTTCCCAGCCCAAGCCCTGGAGTTACCTGCAGAGGTTGAACACCTGGGTGTGGGCTGCGGACACTCGAGGCGTATTTGTAAGGAGGGACAGCTCTGGGAGCAGGAGCAGCTACAGGTGGACGGGGAGCCAAATTCTGTGCTGCTGTGCCAACACCTGCAAAGAAGGAGGACAGTGACAAACACCTGCAGCAACATGCAAGCAAGCTGGGATGGCTGGTACTAACTGCTGAATTCAAACCATGCTGCACAGAAATAATCCTTCTCCCTAGAACTAATCTGTAGATTCCACATCTTGTTTTTTAGCTATTCACTAGAATAAAATGAATTTGGATGCTCTATTCTCAAAGCAAAATCCGTAACCTATGAAGACTTTTGTTGTTTTTTTGAGTGCTAAGTGTTGCAGAGGTGTAGAAATTAGTCCCAAACCAGTGGAAAACAACCCATCTGTATTTCCACTGCTGTGCTGTAGCACCAACTGTTCCCAGACCTGCACTGCACAGCGAGGAACAGGAAAGAGTCAGGTGCTGGCTCTGCCCCTTGTTCCCGGTGACCTTTGGTTACCCCGTATCTGACAACCATCTTTGGAAGCAGAAGTCAAGTCTCCATAAGATCCTCCCCTTCCCTGCAGGACAAGGGGAATGGCCTGGGAGCAGACCCCTTACCAACTCTCTGGGCAGCAGCTGGGAGGCCACGGGAAGCTGGAGCACTGGCAGGGGCCAGATGGCGCAGGGCTGGCCGGGGTCCTGACTGGCGCATGGCATTTGGCATTCCCTGGAAGCCTAATGGAAGAAATAAGGGGAAATGCTCAAAACAGAACCAAGTGGCAAGCCAGAACAGTCAGCTACAGGGGTTGTGCATGAAAAGGAAAGCATGGATTGTTCCTCTAGGGAAGTACAGCCACAAAAGGGCCATACAACCAAAATAGCCCCTAGCACGCTCACCCTGAGGTCTTCCTCCTTGCTGCCAGCGTGGGTTGGGTCTCATCTGTGTCATTTGGTTGGGTGCATAGTAAGTGGGTCTGCTCTGAGCCTGAAGAAAGATCAGACAAGCTCAGAGGCAACATCTAAGTGAATCACAAACATTGTTTACAACATGTTTTGGCAGTCGTTGCCAGGACTCAACACTCAAGTCAGATTAAGAGAACAGGCAGCTGGCAAGTCCCAGAATTAACTCCACTGACTGCACCCCTCATTAGGAGTTATTTGCTTATAGAGGCTCAAGGAGATTAATGCAGCTGAACCAACAAACCTCTAAGACAGGTTAAAGAACCCACAGTGGCTCAGCTCACCTGGGGCACAGCAGGCATGAAATAGCCACCAGCAGCAGGCTGGAACTGGTTAATGATTGTGTTGGCAGGCAAGGCTCTCATCCCTGCGATGCGCTGCATGTACTGGTTCGTGAGATGGGCCTTTCTCTCCTCCTTCCTTTGTGCCAGGGCAACATACAATGGCTTGGAGCCCACAATCCGCCCGTTCATCTCTGTCACAGCTTTCGTAGCTTCCTCTGGAGAGGAAAAGCAGACAAAGCCAAACCCTTTGCTCCGTCCATCTTCCAGCATCACCTGCAGTAAAGATCAATTGCTAGTGGAGTACCAGCACCACAACTCAGCCTAAGAATCCCTGTTTTCTGAATTTCAGGCAGGTAGGACATAACTGTTGCAGAGGTGTAGAGACAGGTACTCAGTGAAGAGTCACTTGTCTGGATTTGCTCTGCTTTGCTGTCAGCACCATGTGTCCCCAGGCCCACACTGAGCAGTAAGGAATGGGAAAGATTTGGTGCCACTCTAAATGCCATTTCCTGACCACTGGGAGTCACTTAAACAAGCAAGTTTGCCACTTCCTGCCTCCTCTTTTGATTAGGGAACAGAGTTTTCAGTAAAATCACACCAAGATCCAAAGAAATCTGCTTATTTACTAGTCCAGATGTTTTCAGAACCACAATGACCAGAGGGTAAGAACTGCCCTCTAATCCCACATCAGACAACAGTTCCTTTTCAGACTTTAAAATTTAAATACCCCCAAACCTGACAATACCTTGGCACTTGTTATTGATCCAAAAGGTGAGAATTCCTTCCTCAGTTTTTCATCATCTATAGTGTCATCTAGGTTTTTAATGTACAAGTTAACACCCTGGGAGAGAACAATAAGACATTCATAACATTAAAGACAATCTTAAGCACATCAACAGTTATCCATCTGCCAGAGCTGTAATTTATCTGAAAATTCTTAATTGAGCATCTTGTTCCCTTCATGCCACCCAAAGCTGAAGGTGTGATAAATGTTGCAAAAGTGTAGAGACAAGTCCCACTGTGGAGCAAGGGAGCTTGTCTGGATTTCCTCTGCTTTGCTGTTGCATCATGTGTCCCCAGTCCAGCACTGCACCTCAAGGAGCAGGGAAGCTTCAGATGCGCCCTCTGCCAGAAATTAGAGACAACAGTGCAGAGTTATGCTGTCTCTTCCCCTCCCTCCAGGTATCCCATTTGACACTCAAGAAGACTGCATGCCTGTTTTCTCACTTCCTCCTAAATGCTTTCACTGCCACGACTATTGACCCTTTGCCCCCAAATTCCACAGAGACCCCTGTAACTCCCAGGATCTCTCACACGACAATGACTACTTTGTCAATTCCTTTGGAGTCCCACAATAGGCTGAAAATGGTGCTTAAAATCAGAGAAGGAACAGATTAATCACCTGATACCGGCTGAGTCTCTCCTGTTTTAGCTGTTCAAACCTTCGTTTCAGCTCTGCCTGGCGCTCAGCCTTCTTCTGTGCTCGGCCCACAAACAGCATTTTCCCATTGATATCCTTCCCGTTCATTTCTTCCACTGCCTGCACAGAGGGTTCAAGAGGAAACTGTCAGCTGCTGAAGCAAGACCGTACCTGATCCTGTTAGGAACAGGACTGCCCAAAGCTCACGTTGTATCCCTGCCTGTCAGTCAATAAATCACAGTTTGCATGTTACCTTTGCACTGTTTCTGTGTAACCACACGCTAATTAAAGACAAACTGAAGTTATCAGGACAGATCACGCTGACACACCACCATTGTGAATTTATCCCCACCCCTTCTTGCAATTAAGACTAAATTTTAACACACTTCTCTAAGCACACTGCTTAGAGAAGACCATTTTTAAGTAATCTTCTCCCTCTAGAAACCTTCCTCCTCCTTAAGCCCTGCACTGTAGTATTTCTCCAGCAATTAACATTCTTGATTATACCACTGCACTCTGTGGATCTAGGGAACTGGAGAAATGCCAAGTTACCCCTGAATGTCAAGCTAGCAAGGTGCAAAAGGTTTCTAAGTTCCCACATCTAGAAGCTGTTATGCCTGAGGCAGAATTTTCTTCCTTTTCAGAAACAGGCTCTCATGACAAACCAAGTTTTTCTTCTCTGAAGATACCCAAACAAAAAGAATTGGTCCTACCTTGTTAGCTTCTTCATGCTTTTCAAAGCTTACAAAGCCAAAGCCTTTGGATTTTCCAGTGGGGTCTGTCATCACTTTAACACTCAGTGTTTTACCTGTTAGCAAGGGACAGGGTTAGTAAAACACTGTAAGCCTATTTCAAGATTATTAAACTCCATAGAATAACCCCAGCCCTCAGCATCTGCCTCTTGTCCAACATTTGGCACAACTACTCCCACACCTCAGCCCCAAAGTGACCCAGGTAGAGCTACACAGATGGTAGCAGCACTCAAACTACCACAGCTTATGAAATTCACAGCCTTATTAAAAGTATTTCTGTGTTTACCATATTTGCCAAAGAGCTCCTTTAGTCTTTCATCATCCATGTCATCCCCGAAGTTTTTAATATAAACATTGGTAAATTCCTTTGCCTTGGCTCCCAACTCAGCCTCCCGCTCCTTACGAGACTTGAATCTCCCAACAAATCTGTAAGAAAGAATGAAAATCCCAATAAACAGATCGTTTTCAAGAGTGGAAAAACAATGTGTGACTTGTGGTGAGGCAAAAAAAATGAGTGTGTAGTAGGAACTGGGAATGGGGACGAGAAAGGATGACAGCAGAGGACGACAAACAGGCCACAGACCAACCAGAAAAAAATCACCTGCCCTATGGTCGGCCAAGGACGCCCACCCAGCTCTACAGAGGAGAGTCCTGTCCACAGAACCCACCCCTCCCACTAGCAGAGAGTGGAAAACCAAGGCTTGGTCAGGGAAACCCACCAGTCCTGGAATGGAGGGGTAGCAGGCCATGGCTTGGGCAGGGTCACTCACCAGCCCTGTAGTGGAGAGGTAGCAGGCCAAGGCTTGGGCCAGGAGAACCAGTGCCTTGTGTGTCCCTGTTAATACCGAGATGCCTCCCGGAGCATGTGAGCGCTGCTGCTGCCGGCTGTGACACTCACACTTTGCGGTCGTTGAGCAGCATGCCGTTCATCTTCTCGATGGCTCTATCTGCAGCATCCTGGGTCTCAAAGTGCACAAAGGCGTAGCCCTTAGAGCCATTCTCATCACACACCACCTGCACACGGGGAGGGGAAACAAAACGTCAGCTCTCTGACACGCTCGCGTGAAAACACCTCACTGCCAAGGGGCAGAATGACAAAGACATTGTCTGTGTTTCAGACCTCATGGGCACATCTGACATAACTTCAGCAATCCCTGAATTTCTGCCCAACTCTGCTCCTCATCTGGTGAAAGGCAACCCTTTCACTTCCCTACACTGAACTGTCTGATCCCGTCCCTGTCGTAACAGAATTGGACAAAGTTACCACATCTCACCTTGCAGGACAAAATGTTTCCAAACGCTGAGAATGTGTCATAAAGTGCCTTGTTATCAATGGATTTGTCCAGATTCTTAATGAAGACATTCCCAACCCCTGACTTCCTCAAGGAAGGGTCCCTCTGAGACCACATGATGCGAATGGGTTTTCCTTTGATCACATCAAAATTCATGGTATCTAGAGCTCGCTCAGCTGCAAGAGAAGCCAAGAACAGATTTATGTGGTTGGTTAAAGGTTTCCATCAGGTGGGTGATCATTTTCTCTGAATTTTACCCACCTCATGGAGACATTTGGGGTATTATCACAGGACCAATGACTTTTAACTCAGAGTTTCAAAGGAGATCTTGCAGCACAGTCACTAGACATATTAAGTACATAAAATGTTTCATAGACTATTTAGATTTACATTATAGCAATATTTTAACCAGCCCAGTAAAATGAATGTCAAAGTGCCCAGGGTCTATTAGCTATATTCTTAATTATTATAAAGGGAAATTGCTCCACCAAAAGGAGGAAATTCAGAAAACCCTGTTAAAAAATGGAAGTGAAAAAAGGGACTGTTTGGCTCTTTTGCTTTTCATGAAACTCGTATCTACCCATAGTCATTTCTATTCAGAGAAAAGGATCATCTCCCTGTCAGGTCAGGGAAAATGTGCATGGACACGTGGCTGGCTGGGAGGACAACATGAGTCAGCTTCTGTAGCTTCTGTGGCCAAAATTGATTTCCAAATTGCTCAAGCTAGAGATGACAGCAAGAGTTGAAAAAATTCTGGAAAAAAAAGTCCATATACCCAATCTGATTAAAGGGAAGTATTTATCTAAACTCTCAAACCCCAGCACTGTCATTCTAACCTACGATGAAACCCCCCTCCATGGTGCTATTTCTGTTGCCTACTAGTGTATTAAAAGGATCATTACGTACACACATCAGGATCTTGTTCATAAAATTGACATGCTTGGACTGTTCTGGCCCAGAAAACACTCCCAGCACGGAGTGAGCAGAGAAAAAGAAAGACTCTTAACTCCCAGCATGAAGCAGGGAAAGAGATGGAGAGATATGCATTAAAATCAAGCAATATCAGCAGGGCAGAACCTAGTTTTTCCAAAGCTCTTTGACTCAGTTCTCCCATGCTACCTTCACCCTGTAATACTTGCTGATTAGATTTCAGGAGCAGAAAATTGAATTCAACCAGCTTCCTTCATGTGACTTTGCTCCTACAGAGTAACTACTTAGTATGTCCCAAAACTACCTCTAGGAATTCCAGGGGGATGTTGCCTACCAAAGCCTCCTGCACTCCTTTCCCCCTTCAACTACAGCATGGAAATTTCTCACCATTTTTCACATGCTTTGAATGTTTTTCGTTATTGTTGCTTTTTAAATTGACGTGGGGACATCCCTGTTTTCCCCAGTCCTTCACACATAAAGCCAGCTGGAAAAAAGCTCTGCTGGACTTCATTCCTGAAGTAGTCGGGCTTGAAAAACAGTAATAATTTAAGGATTCTACCAGCTCTGTTTAGCCAAAGGTGCTAAATGCAATTAAGTGCCATGCTACAATGATTTCTCAGCTGCTACTCCAAGTCCATGCAACCAAGGTTCTTCCTGCAGTCCATTCCTAGTAGGCAGTTCAGCAGCCGACCTGGTCCAGTTTGTCAAATTTGGCAGTGTTTATTTATAGCAGGCAGAGGTCCTACAGAAGTATGTGTTGGCAAGGACACAAACTGGTTGTATATACCATTTGCAGCAGAAACAGGCTCCTGCTGAAAGGTGACAAGCAGATGCAGCAGTGGCATGTAACCAGAGGGAACTGTGAAGGCTCCACAGAGCCACGGAGATCCAGACTGGTCAGGAACTTACTCCCAGGGCTTTCAAGTTTCCTAAGCATATAATACTCAAGCAGATACTATTGCACTGCTCTTTCAATAGGCTGCTACTGTTCCACTCTATTATTACACTCTGCTTGAAATTCACTCAGACACTTTTTTGAGCAGTGAAAGCCGTACATGGATTCCCTGACTGAGGGAGGTGTGCCATACCCACAGGTGGAAATGCAATCCCATTCCACCAGGACCTCAGAAAACCTGTAAAGGAGTTCTGTGAATGACTCTCACTAAGCATATCTGATTCATTTCCTTAATCTGAGCAAACACCTTCTCATTTTCTTCTATTTAAGCCACAAAGCTTCAGCTATTTCAGTTCCTGTATCTGTTTCTCTCCCACTGGTTCCTGTCATCCTTTCAGCAGACTCAACTGCAACTCATGTTGAACATTATACACCCTCTTAACCCCTTTCAGGCTTCTGTTTCATTCCTCTTCCATGGCCTTCTGGATAGGGAAAACTATGAACACTCCCTACAGTTGCCTCAGGCCTCAAAGTAATTAACCTCCCTTACAGGCTCCCTGATGCAGAGCAAACACAATGCTGGAATTAGTGACTGTGGTTGAGCAGCATGAGGACAGATAACCACACACATCAAGATTCATCCAGAAGAAAGTCCACACAAGTTTTATTCTAAAAGACAGCTGCTCTGCAAACCCCAGGGCTCTCACTTAGTTCCCCAAACAAAAAAGGCTGACAACATGAGCACATAGCACCAATGTAGCCACTAATTTTTTGAAAAAGAGAGGGTGCACACAGGACAGACTTCAATCCCTCAGTCACTGAAACTACAACAAAAGGATGCTGCAAAGAAGCATTATGTCAGTACCCACTCATCCCTTTTAACTTCCACTTGCTTTTACATTACACAGGTCTTCCTTTACACTGTCTTCTCTTCAAGGAAAAGTCAAAACGTTTATCTATACTCTCCTACACCTTGTTTCTTTAGGGCCACTTTATCTCTTTCCAACTCTGGGTTCCTTCATGGCTTGGCAAACATTCTGTTTTCTCTACTTTCAGAATATCTTATCTCTGTAGCCATATTAAAGTTTCTCTGCTTCATTACCTGAGTTGTCATGTCATGACTGCCAATGTTAGGAAACGCTGGAATGGAATCAAATTGCATACAGAGTACATGAAAAGGGAAATTCAGCTTATCAAATTAAATGAGTTTGTTTTCTTTCCCTTCTTCACAATCAGAAAGAATAAATATTAACAACTACAGCTGAGCCTGAACAAGCCAGAACTTTGAAGTGTTTCCTTACTCTGCCTATCACAGTATGACAGACTCAGTATTCAGCATTCCCTGGTAACTACAGCAAAGAACTGCAATCAAAGACAGCAGAGCTCATTTTCCCTAAAAATAACTGCTCTGCAGCAGACTGGCAGTTAAGACAAAGCATGTCCAGAAAGTAGCTCCTTCCAGAGTCAAGCATCACTCCACAAAAACATAAAGAAAAACACAAGCTATGACCCAGTTTGGACAGAGGAACTCTGGAAGTGCAGAGCATGCTCAGGATGTGACAGTTGTGAGCTCCTCGTGGCTCATGTAATGGGGAAGAGCTCTGGCTACTTGACTTGCTCTGTGCCCATAAGGACAGAGTCCTACTCACCACACAAAAAGAGTTAAAACATTGTTTTCTTCAGATTTACCAAGCACTCATCCTTCCACAAAAGGGGCCAGGGAAATGTAAACTGTCGTGTATCAACCTCTTTAACACCTACTGCCATTTCAAATATGCAATGAGTCCACAAGAACTTCTCTAAATGTTTGCAGAGCACAAAACTTTCTGATTAAGTGGTATTGTGTAGCACCTACTCTCACTCATAAATCAAAGCAGATTCCTACAGTGCTCAATGAACACTTCCCATGTTTTCACAGAGTTAGTGCAATGAAGTCCAAGTGCATTTCTGATTATGCATTCCTGGAAGAAAACACAGATCCTCATGCAGGTAGTGCTTTGTACTGCCACCTTGAAAATATCCCCAATTTCTGCATTTCACAATAAAAATTATATTCTTCATATTCAAGCGTGTTTTGGAAGGACTGCTTTATGTTCTGCTGCATTACATACAATACAGCAGCTGGGGTTTTTTGTTTATGCAGAGTAACACATGCTGCAGTTTGTCAAACAGAAGAAATGTGGAGCATTTCAGAGTTTTCACGAGGGCAGGAGGAGTTTCATCTCTTCATGAAGCAGGAGGAGTTTGACTATTTCTCGGTCTCAATATTAACTCAATGATCAGGTTTAAATCACTTGACCTTCTAAGACCAACTAGTAACAAGACACCACTTACTTGGTTTAAGTATCACTTCAAGTACAGGAGCTTCCTAAAATGTCTGCTGCCTCACCAGGAGCCCAGAATGGTGCAGCCTCCCTCTAAATTCCTGACTATTTATTACCATAAAAGATTACCTTGCAATATATTGCAAAGCCATCTATTTGTACAAAGTGCAGAATTTTTCTCCTAAAGCAAGCACATGTGACCAGCCACTCTTCCCTTTAAACACTCCACGTGTTTAAACAGCTTTTCTCTACTTTAAAGAACTTTATCTATACTTTTGCACCCCATCTTCCCAGTATTTATCTAATCTGAGCTCAGCTTTATTTCTGCTGCTTATTTTTATTTCTCTTACCCTGCATACAGAGATCATAGCCTAGGCAAAGCCATGTGAGCTGGGATAACTGCACCTTTGCTTTTTCAGCACATGAATGTACCAAGGTGAGTCTGTCTATAACAGGGACTCAGAGCAGACAGGTTCATCAGAGCAGGACAGGACCACATACAGGGTCTCAGGTTCTTTCCTCCTCACTGAGAAGTTTTAAAACACATAAATACACTGCTTAGTCTGCATAAAAAGCATTTCCAAGAGTTCCATGAAGGAGGAATCAATCAGTGGGGTGCAAGTCAGCTTTTCATCAGCCTGGCAAGAGAAAGAATCAGAAGTGCTCAATCAAATCAGTCAGAATCCCAAGGAAAGGGCACGCAGAAGTTATTCTGACCAGGGAGAGAATGAAAGCCCTGTAAAAACGCAAAGCAGGAAAACATACTACAGGAAACTAAAGGAACTTTACTTGCCACTCAAGTCCGTGATGATGTGAACTCTGAATTCCAGAGAAAAGTTCATTCTCACCTATCCTTTGGATGGCTCTATCACGTTCAGATGTTGCTAAATCACAGCACAGAGCAATAAACTTGCATTAGTCAGCAAGCAAAGCTCTGAAAACTAGGGCAGAAAACAGTGACCCATTTTCCTTCCAGAAAAGACATGTTCTGAAACCTCTCCTGTCCCATCTTTCACATGCTGCTTCAGCTCTGGAATACCTACTTGTAGGAAACAAACTGAAGTATGAAAAAAAAGAAGAGTCTGGCAAGGACAAATTTAACTTGGCTTCTGCATGTGAGACAACCTGGTTTCCCAAGGATTGCACAATGCATTTTCTTTCCATTTACAGCAAGAGCACCACTTCCCAAAGTGGGAGACATCCAGCAGCTTGTACAAACACAGGAGTCAACCAGACCTCCCAAATATTAAACTGGAGTGAATGGAACAGCTAGAACATAAATCAGTTAACTGAGCATTCAACCAGGGCTGGCTACTCCGCACTTTTTCTGCTAGGACTGACTCCACAAATACCCAAATAGTCCAAAACTACATCAGAATGAAGGGGTTATGAGGAAGAAACACACATCTCCAAAATTTAATACCAGTGCGAGAAACGGGCCCATCTATCAGAGAAGTTAGTGAGATGAGCATTTGCAGAGTATTTTGCAGACACCAAGCAGTAAATATTCCATGGATTCCTTACCCTGCAACTGCATTTCGGTAGGCAGCTCGCTGGCAGCACACACCACCAGCAGTGCGAGTTAGTGGGGAAAAACGAAGGAAAGTGAAGAATAAAGACGCAGACACGCCTGTAAGTGTCACTTACCATCGGCGGGCTGCTGGAAGTTGACATAGGCATAGCCGAGGGAGCGGCGGGTGATCATGTCCCTGCAGACCCGAATGGAGAGCACGGGCCCGGCGGGGCTGAACTTCTCATAGAGCATGGCCTCGGTGATGTCGGGGTGCAGGTCCCCCACGTACAGCGAGGCCATGGGGTAGCTGCTGGCAGCCGTGTTCATCCTCCCTCCCTCCCGCCGCGCACCGAGGGGCCTGGGCCCTGGGGCTGCCCTAAGCCAAGCTTCTTAGGAATATTTAAGAAGGTATTTATAATATCTGGGGGCAACGCTCAAACTCGTGCTTAAAAGCCTGCCCAAGCTGAGGCCTGCAGGCACAGCGTGGGGGCAATGGGGGGCACCAGGACAGAATGGGGGGGGGGGAGGGTTGGACAGGCCTGAAAAGCAGAAAAAACACCCCAAATTTCAGCCTCCCGGAGAGCAGGGATAGGATACCACGCCAGAATTCATCCGCCGGCTCCCGAGCGCCTTTCCCGTCAGCTCCGAGGCAAAACGCTTCTCAAGGTCCTCAAAACCACGTGGCTTTTCCTTTTTTATTTTTCTGTTTTTTTTTTTTTTTGGCTTGGATTTAGCCCAAATCCTGCAGAGCTGTGTGGTTTCCTGAGGAGGGGGGGGAGGGAGAGAAAACACACAAAAATAGCATAAAACGAAAATAAACCTCTGACAAGATATTTACACAAACATCCCTCCCAAAGCCCGGCGCTCTCCGGTGAACACCGCGGGTTATGTGTGTATTTAGGCGGCTGCGGCCGGGCCGTGCCCCACACGCGGCCTGAGGGGGGCGGCCCCGCGCCCTCCCCACACACCGAGCCCGACCCCGACTCACACGAGGAGGAGGAGGAGGAGGAAGAGGAGGACGAAGTGGCGGGCGGGCCTTTATAGGCACCGCGGCGTGTGGGCCGCGGAGCCGCGGAGAGGAGGCGGCCGGGCCCGGGCGGAGCGGCCCGCGGAGCCGGCGCTGCCGCCACAGCGCCCCCGGCGGCGGGAGGAGCGCCCGTCAAGGAGGCCGCGGAGCCGCCACCGCCACAGCGCCCCCAGCGGCGGGAGGAGCGACCGGCAGGGGGGGCCGCGGAGCCGCCATCTTGGGCTCCTTCCTCCTCCTCCTCCTCCTTGTTAACTTACACATTAATACCTTTCCAGGACACGACTATCATCCCACCACTCCCTCCCCAGTAATTATTCTAATTGCTTCATTCATTAAACATAAGCCCACATGGTTTTTCCACCAGGGAGAGGGTTTGTAGTGGTGGCTGTTCCCCTATTAAGGGAAAATTACTGGGGGAAAAATTACTGAGGGTTACCAAGGATGTGATTCAATAAAGGAAGCCTGGGAGAGAGATGTGTGGCTGAAACTGGACACAGAGAGTGCAGAATTTATGCACTACAGGGACATCTTGCAGAAATCGGAGATAAATGATTATCCAGCGATTGTACTGAAACCCTCTCTATCTGGGGAAAAGAGAATAAAAAGTCTGAAAATGTCAACTAATTAGCATGAGAAGCCAGAGAACCAATAACCAAGAGAAGCTGTGATACTAGTTAATAAAGATAATTACGTAATTTATAGCCAATGAGCATTAATTTCTCAGTTTGCTAAGATCTATAAACAGTGAAAAGTTTTGAAAGGGCACGTTTTGGGGAGCGAACCCAGCGCTGTGAATAAAGTAACACCTGCTTTCTAAAACTACAAACAGCGTTGGAGAGTTTAATTTATCTGGTTATTGTCAGGGACACCGTGGCCCACAGAGCCTCAGGGAGCTCGGCCAGGCCTGGCACAGCCTGCCCTGCTCCAGAGGAGAGGAGGACACCTCTAATTCTGCATTTCCAGCACCTTCAGCGGAGCGTGAGGACACGGCAGGGCAGCACTCACTGATTCATCACTGACCTTCAGGCTCCGTGGATGTCCTGCTAAAGTAGTCTACACTGAAGTAGTCTATAGAGGCAGGGAGCTGGGCATTATGACTTTTAAATTCTACATTAAAATACCTTTAATTTGCTTTAAAAGCAGGGTATGGTATTATCATAAAAATGGGGTGTGATGCCTATCCCTCCACTACAGTGGAAAAATCGAGAGTGGTAAAATAAAAGGTAACATTAGGGAAGTAAATTGTAGTAATTTGCAATATTTTCATCCTGGGTTGTGTTCTAAAGACACAAATGGTTCTCCTCCTGAGATTGCCATCCTCCCAACAAGTGATGGAGCTGGAAGGCTGCACTGGTGGGATCGTGGCTGGTGCCTGTTCAGTGCTTGGTTCTGCACAGCCGACACCTCCTCTGCTGGGACCCCACGGGCTGAGGCAGGAGTCGTGCTGGGGAAGGGCTCGGATCCTGCTTTGACAGCTAAAGTCAAAACACAGCAGAGCTCAATGAACGTGTTTCCACACAGAATGCCCCTCGGGTGCAGCCGCTGTGGCTACGCTGCAAACGGCTTTGATTTGGAACATATTTAGTGACATTTGTGTTCCCTCCCAGGGGACTTCATGCAGACAACCAGTCCTGTGTCCTCGTCGATCCTTTCCACTCCCAAGACGAGCTGATGGGCTGGGGGTTCCCTCTGCCCAAAACTGCCCCAGGGACCCCACTGGTCTTGGTGCCCTGAACCCACAAGTGCAGCTGCTCCTGGTGACCAGTGATAGCTGAGATCCTCCCAGTTTGCCATCCCAGGACCCTTGGCAGTGCCTGGAGCAAAGGGGACATCTGTTAATGCCTTCATCCTGCCAAGCCATCCCCATCGATGGTGCTTTTGGGAGACTCATCAATCACCCAGAAGCCTCTCAAGCCACTCTACCACTGTGTGTCTGAGTGGTACCTCAGTCGTTAATGGTCATCATAAAAGATCACCCATTTTTCAGCACAGATGGCGAGTTTTCAACCAAATGCTGCCCCTGGTTTAGGATTTCTCCTCCTCAGCATTGGAATTTTACCAGCAGATGGCAGGTTGGGATTACACCACGAGCAGAAAGGAGGCAGAACACCCAGGGCAGGCAAGAGCAGAACAGAGATAAGCAACATTTCTCATGCAGGGGAATTTGGGAGAGCAGGACCCCATCGCAGAGCACCTGCTGCACAGCAAATCTCCCCCAGCCTGGGAGTGCCCTTGACCCCTCCAGCAGGGAAGGCTCGTTCATCAGGACACCATCTTGTTCTTCAGGACACTGTCTTGTTCTTCAGGACACTGTCTTGTTCTTCAGGACTTTGTCTTGTTCATCAGGACACTGTCTTGTTCATCAGGACACCGTCTTGCTCCAGCCTGGCCGGGGTCAGAGCCAGTGCCGTGTTTAACCAAGCAAGCCCACGCCTTCCCACAGACCTCCCCATCGTGTTTTCTTGCTGGAAGAACAAGGATGAAGAGAGTGCATGGAGAGTTCGGGGATTTCCCCTGCAGGGTAGATCAAAAGTTGCCAGGATGTGTTGGAAGAGACGTTTAAGCTCAAGAAAACCCTGGGGAAAAAAAAAAAAACCAAAGTTCCAGTCCCGAGCTCCTGCTCTAATCACCACGTTGCTGTGGGGAGAAAACCCCACAAGCCTGAACCGATGCCCTCCCACCCGCCTTGGCTCCCGTTTGATCCACAGAGATCAGGAAGCGTTTCTTTTCCACTGTCTCTGTTTTGTTTTACCACGGTGGCCCGCGGGGCTGGTTGGTATTCCTGCCTCCCACGGAGGGTAATTTGGCTCCTGTCTCTGGCCCAGGCCACTCCAGAGCACTGGGCTCCCACCGCAGGGTCAGGGCAGCACAGGCACCAGCGGGGCAACCACTCATCAATAGCCCCATTATTGCTCCTGAGCTTGCTCCCCGCGTCCAGACGGATGCTGCATTACTCCATCACAGCTGCAGTTGCTCCCTTCCAGCAATTCCCCACGCAGCACTTAAGGAAGGGATTTATGGGCGGTTTTGAAAGGCATTTTGGAGCGAGAAGGAGTTATGGGAAAGGAAGTCGAATTCCCACCATTCCCCAGAAAACTCTCCCAGCATCTTTCACGAGAAGGATCATTTACTGGTCCTTTCCTCAAAACAGAGACAAGCTCTCAGCTGTGGCTCTTTGTTTAGTCCAAACCATTTCCGACAGCGAGATGCCACAGGGGTTATTCTGGTCCTGACTGCGAAGGGTCAGGAGAGCAAGGCAAGCCCTCGGCGTCTGGCTGCAAGGATCTGCTGCACCCCATCTGTTCCCTGACATTTCTGCAGACCCTTGGAGCTAAATGAAATGATTTGTTCTCAAGCGACGGATTATTGCCAATCTCAGGGCAAGCCCTGCTGACTACCCGGCTCATTTTGACTCACATAGGGGTTTGCAAAGTAAAAAGTCTTGGGACCAGAGTCACCAAGAGCTATAAAACAAACAGGGGATTTCACCTTCCAAACTACCTCTTACCTTTTTTTTGAAGCTTTTCAGGAACAAAGCTCACCTGCCCCAAAACCAGTCACTGATGAAGTTTATAGGTGGCTTCCAGCCCAAACCATTCCACGATTCAAGCAGGCTGGATGAGCAGAACAGATTCACATTAACACTACATTTCACAACCGGGACAAGGGTTTGAAAGACTTTATTTGACACCTTTGCTGATGTCACAGCTTGTGAATCTAAGAGCGCTGCACAGTGTAAAGTGAGCTCTAATGTGCCAACCAGCCACGGGAACAGCCGGGGTCTGCAAGGACCCCCCTGCTCTGACTTTATTACAAGGGAATATGCTGTTCCTGGCTGATTCTGGCACTTCAGGACAAGGGTGAGAAGAAGTAGCGGAGGCATTTCTGTGTGTTAAGTGCGATGACTTTCATCAAAACAACTGGGAGGGACTCACTTTCAAAACAATAGCAGATACATACATTGACATGCACATGGCAGATACAATCTGTAGGAAGGAAAACACCAGCTCATCCACACAGCCCAACCGGCTGTGCATTTGACCTGAGGCATGGGAAGAGCCCCTCCCGTTCCAGAGAGATCTTCTCCCTCTTTTTTAGGTTTCTCTGCACTGACCTTTCCACGTTTTTCTCCTTCAGTGTCACAGTGCTGCAGAGGTGGGCAAGGGGTGGGCATGCAACTGGGTCCAGGCTATTCTGCACATGTATCCCAGCAAGTCAAGGCACAGATGCAGGGAGTGGGGGCCATTCAGACGAGCACTGGGGAGCACTGGGAGACCCTGCCCTGCCTCCATGAGACATGGCACAGGAGCAGGGTGGCTTGAAAGCTTCAAGTTTCTGTTCTTTGTGCCCAAGTCTGAGAGGAAGGGAGGACAGCCCAGAGGAGCAGAGGCATATGTGCTGCAGCAGTTATCTAGGGGCACGCAGGGTAAGGCAGAAAAAGCTCAGACCCAGGACAAGTGCAGACCCAGGGCTTGCCGAGGTCTGCTGTGACACCTCAGTGGGTTTTGGTCCCGGCCCAGGAAGAGGGATGAGCAATGTGAGACCCAAACGTGGTGCTGGAGAAAGAAAACAGAGTCATTGTGGGAGGAGAGGGTGAGGGAGAACAAGGGAGGCACTTCAAATGCAAGCTGCTCTGACCCATTCCCCTGCTTTGCAGTCACGGTTTCGGCAGGGGGTGGAGGAGACGTGGCTCCAGAAGGGACACTGGCAGCAGGAAAGGCATTTTCTTCTCACTTTGGCCTTCCCGTCCATGACAGACGTCCCTTTGGAATCCTCTGTCTTGTCTCTTCACACCTCGGTGAGGAGCAAGGGCTGCACCTAGGCAGCCTGGGCAGCTGCTGTGGCACAGTTTGTGCAGGGACCCAGCACAGGACCTGCAGACACGGCAGGATTCTCAGCTGGGCTGTGGGAACCAGCCCTGTTAAGCTGTTGCCTCACTCCACCTTAAGGGCACATAAGTGGGAAGAGCTGGTAATGCGGCAAGGGAAGCACAGGGATTAGCAGGCAGCCAGTTCACTTCGGGAGCTGGAGGGGCTCTGTCCTGCCCTGTGGGTGCCAGCAGGGCTGGGCAGGGGGTGAGCTATGTCAGTCCCACCACACCAAAATTAGGTGCTGCAGCTGGGGGACACATTGCAGGGAATGGGCATGAGCAAGTCCCTCTGGCAGCTCCGAGTCCCCGGGGAAATAAGACAGTATTTCAGGGCTGGCTGTTTTGCAGAGGAGAGCAACGCTGGGCTCTGCAGAGGGGTTTGCTGGAGGGGGAATGGGCTGGGGATCTGTGTGTGCCCCCTCCCTCGCAGCCGGGAGGGTCTGGAGTACAGCCATGTGCAGACAAGTGCATCGAATCGGATGGGATTTACATCTGCAGGCACCACGAGGGACAGGGCGTGTGATGGGGAGGAAGGCGGTGCGAGGAGGGAGGGAAGAGCAAAGAGAATTTTCTCTACGGATCCTTGGCTTCTGCAAAGCAGGAAAGATGCCTTTCCAGCCGAGTTTGTTCTCAGGCCTGTGGGCAATGAGTGCTGAAGGATTCCTGTCTCCGAAGGAGAAGGGAGGGTCAGAAAGCCCCAATTTCAGTCGCCCAGGAGCGGCAGATCCTGGATGTCCCAACCCTGAGCCCTGGTCCCTGCGCAGCAGCGCCCAAGGCAGGAGGTGCCGTGTAAGCTGGTGGAACGGGGATGCCAGCAGAGGCTGGGGAGAAGAGGAACGTCGCGATTTGGCTGCTCTTGGACGAGCCCTCTCTCAAGGCACCCGCTGGCGACGGCATCCTGGGCACGGCTGCTGCGGCTGTGGATGAGCCCCCAGCTCGGGCTCTGCGGCTGGAAGAGCCCATCCTGCTGGCCAGGAAGCTGCGGCGGGATGGCAGCATGTCCCCGGGGACACGGCGGAGCGGGGCTGGCCTCACGGCAGGGCTGGGGTAAGGCAGGGAGGATGCAGTCACAACAAGGGGAGCGGGAGCAGCCTCCCTCCTGGGGATGTGCACGGGGCCAGCGGCGCTGTGGAGGAAGGACCACGGCCACGTCTGCATGGGCAGCAGGGACGTGGCCACAGGCGAAGGCTCCATTTCTGCGACGTAATTATTGAGGTGGGAGAGGAGTCGCAGCCTGATGGGGTCGGTGGCGTTTTGGCCCTCGAGGATGCCCAAGTACCTGACGACTTCAGTGAGACATTCGCGGAAGCCGATACTTCTGTAATCCACGGCCAGAGCTCGGGCATCCAAGAAGCCTGCGGGGAGAGGACACGCTCAGGAATGCGCTTTGATTTCACTACCCTCTCTAATGCACTGTGTATTTCACTTGAGGCACTTTGCTGCCGTGTGATATTCCTGAAGCAGACAGCCAAGTGGGTGTCCCAAGGGACTGGACGTTTGCGTGCATGAGAATAGCATCTGTGGTTATCTCACAGGGATAAACCTGCCAGGGTCAGAAACCTCTCTCTCCAGCATGTGAGACAAGTAAGAGGTTTCATTAACTGAGCTCAGGAAGAATTTTTTCCCATTGAGTGCTGTCAGTTATCACTGCTGGAGACACAACTGGGGGCTAGGTGGGCACTGGGTCCTCCTCTGCAAATGGGCCATCCCTGGTGTAGCAGAACAGAGGGACGCTGTGTCTCCTCAGCACACAGCATAGCACCACTTTCCTCTGCCTGGCTCCCAAGCTTTAGACTTCCTTTAAACCACTGTCTGGCTAATGGATACAGGGCAGTGGCAGAACCAAAACAGCTGGGCTGAGAAAGCTCAAAACCACAGAAATCAACAGCTGATGGCTGATTTTTAGGCTTCTCCTCCCAACTTGCAGCATCATGAGATGATAAGCAATAAAGCAGAGAAATGTCACAGCACAGTGAAGCGCTGGACCACTGTGCTTGACGGGGTTTCTCGTGACAATACAGCCCTTTGTTGCAGTGCAGTCAAACTGAATATCTAAACAAATGTTCCAGACCAAGTTACAGCTCTGAACCAAAGCCTGGATGCCAGCAATGTCCCCAGCAAGCCAAAACTGGGTGGTAAGCAAGCCAGAGGCTTCTTTACTGGAGCTGTGATCTCCATCCTGTTAACTGGAACGGGACAGAGGGTCTGTACTGAGGTCTCAGTACAAATAAAAGCTTTGTTGAATTTTGCACAGGGCTCCCTCTCTCTTCTTATAACAACCAAGAGACACACAAAGAAAAAGAACAGAAAGGGAAAAAAGCCTTGTTTATTTGCAGAGCCCTCATGCAGAATTCAGCCTCCACAGGAAATGTATCCCAGGGAGGAGGTAAAGAGTTTAATATCATTTTCCTGGAAACAGGCTCCATTTCTGAGCAGGACTGAGCACATCTCTGGCTGAGCAACTTTTTAGCGGGGGGTGTGGCAACACCACCAGTGCTGTCCCTATGGGTCTGGGGGCTCACTGTCCCACACGGCCCAGTCTCCCACCTGGATGCATGGGATGCTGGGCCATATATAAAATAACAAAGCAGAAAAATGTCCATCTGCCCTCCCTCAGAAGATATTTCCCTTGGGAGGCAAGCAGGGCAGCATTCATTTTGGTCTGGCTGGTGTCAGCTTGCTGCTGAGGGTGATGGGGAATTTTCCTTCCAGGTTTCCTTTACCTCACCCATATGCTTTTAAGAGCAGTTCTTACCTGTTCCTCCAGTGGCATGAAGCATTTTTAAGTGATCCACTGTCATTTGCAGAATTTCTGCCTTCTCCAGCTTGGAAGACCCCTGGATGTTGGGAGCAGAAAGAAAAATCCATTCATCATTTTATGGCCTAGGACTCTGTGCCTCACAGGAGCAAGTGTGTGACCAATGATCTCCTCCTCAAAACCTGGAGCCCTGGAGTGCTCACATTGATGCAGGGCATCCATCCAGGCTCTGCTTTTTACATCAAATGAGTAGAAAAAAGAGCTCCTTCCCAAGATACCCCAATGCAGATTGAAAATCCCTATTTCCGTGCTTCTTCATATCTGCAAAACACTTTCTAGATTGAATTTATCCTCCCTAGGGATGCTGAATATTTGTTAATATCATTTTACCACCCAATTTCACCACCTACTCACTCCCTGAAGCGATGATGATGGTAAGAAAGACGTAGCATTGCTCCAGACTTTGTCACTCTGAGGGTTCTACCCCAAACACAGGAGGAGATCAGGGACACCCACACCCACACCCACCCACACCCACCTGCTTCTCGAAGGCAGTGGGGACCAGGCGCCGCAGTTCTGACAGGCTGCTGTTGATGCGGTCACGGCGCCGCTTCTCGATGATCTGCACGGCATTCCCAAGTGGAGAGAAGAAACCACAGTCATTTATGGCCCCAGCTCACAGGTCTAAAGCCCTCTAGGTCGAGAGAGGCGCTTTGAACAGCCTTATACGTAAATGTTTTGGGTGCAAAAGTCAAGCAAAGAAGCATTAACTGACTGGTGTGATAATCCCAGGTGAAATCGCTCTCCTCCAGTCCTATCCCCACCCTTTTCTGCCAGATTTGAGGCCAAAGCTCTCTAAAAAACGTGGCTGCAAGGAGAGTTCTGCAGGAGATGGAGCAGGGAATGGTGTACAGGTGATTCTGCAATGTGTTCCCATAGCAAGGACATGCCAACAGCCCCCCTGGCACACAGCTGGGACCCCTGTGGGGACACAGCACAACCACCCTGGGCATCATAAATGACACTCACCCCTCTCCTCTTCTTCCTGGCTTGTATCTGAGATGTCGTAGTGGGAGACACAGACCTGGAAACATGGCTGGAAAGGAGGAAGAGGGAGTCATTTCTTGCACTAGCTGGAGAGAAACCTCCCTTGCACATATGCTCTACACACGTTTGCCATCTGCAGTTTCCACACCCCCTCCAAAAAATGTCTTCTGTGGTTGCCATCTCATTTTTACCCACAACACAAAGCTCAGGAATTGGGGATGAGGAGCCAAACAGAGATTCAGATACCACTCTCTCCCCTCCAAGGGTCTCCTGGCAGCCCAGGACAGATTTCTGCACCAAACTGTCCATCCACTCCTAGGCTCACTTCTCCTTCAATCTCAGACTGTGTCAGCATCTCCACAGGGCTGGAAAAGCAGTCACCCGAGCTCTGGAGTCGTGGCCTTTTCTTCCTCCGTGTGTGAACCTCCCAGCTCTCGTGTCTGAGCCTGCCCTGTCTGCAGGGCTTTGAATCTGAGAGCCGTGATAGCACGAGCAGGGAGCTGAGCTCCCACCCAGGGAGGGCTGGCTGCTCCTCAGGGTGAGGCCAGCAGCAGCACTGATGTGGTTTCTGAAGGGCTTCCCGGAGAGTCGCTTCCCAAACCACAATTTTTGGGGTGGGCTGTGATGTTCTGAATGCACGGACGCTGCTGAGCCAGGCAGAGAAGGGGATGGAGCTGGGACCCTGCCTGCTGCCTGGCAGCCACAGGGACCAGCTCTGCCCATCAGGTGAGGGACAGGGAGGGCACAGGCGAAGGAAAAGGGCCCCAAAAAACCATCCTGTGCCTGGCAGGCCCGGGTGAGGCTGAAGGCAGCAAAGGTCAGCACTAGACATGCATGGGAAGGCAAAGTTCAACCCTTAGGTCCCCACAGAGATGAAGTCTCAGTAATGATAACCGGGTGTGGGAAACTCCCTGGAGCAAGACCCCTTGGCTTGGGGAGAGGCCAGCTGGGCCCCCTTTCACCTCCCCCCAGCAGGGTTTCTCCCTGTGGAAAGTGGAGCTGGCTCAGGGCTGTTTCTGTGCCTTACGAAATGCAGAGCAGGGATGTGAACACGCACCCATCTGCAACCCCGGCCAGCCCAGCACGCCGGAGGGACCAGAGCCAGTCAGACACACAGGTCTGGAAAGGGGCACTGGGGTTCACCTCCTCAAACCAAAATGGTTTTCAGTTGGACAAAGCATTTTAACAGGAGCCTATTAATGATGCTCCTGCACAGACAGTACTGTCTGCAGCAAGCTGAAAACTAGACCAAACTCAGCCCATTAAAAATACATCTTGTTAGGCCCAAGCGAGGTGCTTTCAGAAGTGGTTTTACACAATCAGACGAAATAACATGTTCTTCTACTGCCTGTTCCACTCATCTCCATGCAGGTAGCCTATTTGAATGTCTGCTGGGTGGGCTTTCTCTGGGCACAGGCTCCACAAGTACCAACATGCATCACCAGCGGACACAGACACACACACACAGGGAGCACATGTGATGTGGAAAGGGGCTGTGTGTGGACACTGGGGTGTTCTGTGTGCTGGGGTAGGCGCTGAACTCGCCTGGCAGCGCAGGAATGCAGAGTAGGCACTCAAGGAGGAACAGTGCATTTTGAAACTCTCCTTGCAGAGCAGTCTGGACACGTTGCTCTTTGTGAGCTGCAGTTCCAGATGTGGATATCAAGACCCAGCTTACTGCAAAATGTATTTTTAAAATACATTTGATGGATTTGAATCACATAAAAGATAGTGGAAGTATATTCTGTGATGATTAAAATTTCTGCATTGCTCTTTCCTTAATTTTATCACGTACAGCCCAACTTTGGCTGTAAACCAAGCAGTATCTTGCACTCCTGCAGTGACCCCAGAGCCTAAACTTGCTCCACAAACTGATCCAAGCCTCACACCCGGCGTGACTCATCTCCACTCTACAGGGAAACTGGTTTGCCCAAACCACTCCACCGATGGGTAATGGGCTGGGAACCCCGGCCAGGAAGCCTGACTGCCTCCCTCTGTTCTAATCACTCCTCCACACTCCCCACCTGGAAGTGTTTGATTTTCCCGGATCCACCAGCATCCCATGCAGGATGGCATTATTTGGGGTGTAACCTCATCAGGGCAGGAACAGCTCTTTTGGCCATATATTTGCGTGACATGAGGAACAACATGCACATACACAAATACTAACAGATCGCAGCCAGCCTGGTTCTACAACTGGCTGAGAAGACAAACACATATTAGCAGCACCAGAAAGAGATTAAAAGTTCATCATTACTGCTCACTGAAATAAAATATTGGGACAATTCCAATATTTTATCCCTCAGGGTACTATAGACTCAGTGTGCTGCACTGATGTGAAGAGGTGGGATATATTTCATCTGCAGCAGGAAAGTAGATTAAATATTGATGCACTTAAAAACTGTATAAGGGGTCGGGGTATTTCTGCAGGACATTTCGTGTCAGATATGCCCGACTCTGCTGCAACCGTATCAGAAGCAGACTCATGAATTTAGTCCCCTGAGAACCTGAGTTGGCACCAGGCAGGCGGCTCCACCACTCAGGATATCAGGCAGCAAGAGGGAATGAATTAATCGCTGGATGCAAAGAGGGAGGGGGACACTTGGCTCCTGAAACAAGAGCTCAAAAGCAGTTGATTTTTGGATGAGAACAAATAACAGAGACTTTCCTTCATCCCTTGCACCGTCTGCACCCTCGGAGCCTGGGCATGTCCAGGAAGGGCTGACACAGCCTGGGAGCCGGGCTGTGAGCTGCGCTGGGGATGCCCTTTGCCAGCAGAGCTGCAGCCCAGGGCAGCGCACAAAACCCGTGAACATCTCCCGCAAAACCACACGCTGGTCCTGTCCTCATGTTCTCTCCCAAGCAGCAAAGCCCCAGAGCTGCAACTGCAGCTCAGCAGCGACGGGACGGAGCCGAGAAGTGCCGGGGGGCACAGGGTCAGCCTTCCCCTGCTCGGGCTCCCCCCCCAACACATCACAGCCCCAGCTGGTGCGTTACGAATGCAGCAGCAGAGCAGAAGCGTTTCTCATGCAAAACCTCCTGGTTTCTCATGCAAAACCTTCCGGTTTCTTCCCCATTCCCCGAGAGCGCTCGGGTTGCGGGGACCGCAGCGGTGCCAGAGGCAGCTGGCGAGCAAAGGCTGCCCCGTGTCGGGGTGCAGGGACCTGCCAGGGGCTCCCTGTGCCCTTCTCCCCCTGTTCGGGGAGGGCCACATCGCGCTGGCTCGAAGGGGCATTGGCTTGAACGCGATCAGCTCCTGACACAGCTCTAACACTCCTATGGCCACTTTGGCTTCCCACGGCCAGCACCAACCAGCCCACGCCGGCACACTGGGGGTGACCCTGCCGGCCCCGAGGGGTTGAGCGAGGTGTCGGGGAGCCGGTGCCCCGGTGGCACAGCCCGGTACCCTCCGGTGCCGTGTCCCGGTGTCACAGCCCGGTGGGCACAGCCCGGTGCCCTCCCGTGTCCCGGTGTCACAGCCCGGTGGGCACAGCTCGGTGCCCTCTCGTGCCCTGTCCCGGTGCCAGAGCCCGGTGCCCTCCGGTGCCGTGTCCCGGTGTCACAGCCCGGTGTCCGGGTGCCCCAGCCCGGTTCCCTCCCGTGCCGAGCCCCGGCAGGCACCGAGCAGCTCGGGGGGAGCTGCCGCCAGCGCTGGGCGCGGTGCCGGGACCCCAAACCCCGCTCCTGCCCTCACCTGTACTCCTCCTCCCGGCCCACGTCGATGGTGCCGTCGGACTCCGTGTCGGACGAGCTCTCCTCGCAGAGCCGCTTCATCCTCGCGGGGGGAGATGTCGGTGGGCTCGGCGAGGTCGCCCCACGCGTGGCCGCGGTGGCCACTGCCGCCGTCCTCCCCGGCAGTGCCGTCCGTGCCCGGGCTCCGCTGCTCCGGCCCCGCACAGCTCCTCCCCTGCCCGCTCTGCCTCTCCTCGCCCGAATCGCTCCCGGCTCGTCCCCACCTCCCGGGGAATGGGTTAATGAGCCACCATCTCCCGGGAGTGACGGATTACGCGGCCGCGCCGGCGCTCCCCGGTTCCCAGGGCCCCCCCTCGCCCCGCCGCCTCCTCCCGCTCGCTGGTCCAAATCCCAAGTCTTCCTGTAAAAGGAACAGTCTGTGTGAACCGTCTCAGGGCCCCCCCCCCCACTCCTGCCCACGGCCCCCCTTCCACCCGCTGCACATTGGCCTCAGCCCCAGTTTAAAGGGACCAGTGACCTCACTGGCAACAGAAAACCGTGGGAAAGAGATGGGACTGATAAAGCCTTGAGTTGTTTCAGGGAAAAATCAACAGCGAGCCCCACACGCACACACATGTCTGCGCGGCTCTGCGCGGCGCAGGCACCCGGCAGCCTTGTGATTCACATGGAAAGCAGCTCGGTCGGGGCACGGTGCTGTTTGAGGACGCCGCTCGAAGGGCCCTGGGCTGGGATGAATCAGTGGCCACGGCCGGGGGCAGGGATGGCAGCGGTGGCACCACGCTCGGAGGTGTCGGGAAGGGTTTGGCACCCCGGCATTGTGCCACGGGGGTCCCGCCAGCAGCCCGGCCCCTGCCACGCTCCCCCAGCCTC
The DNA here is from genome assembly GCA_035221455.1 of Xenops minutus. NCBI lineage: Eukaryota > Metazoa > Chordata > Aves > Passeriformes > Furnariidae > Xenops > Xenops minutus. Next base: position 4,750,822 of record JAWWEE010000058.1, read on the forward strand.
GGAGCATCTTCCAGTGCCAGCTCATGGCACTGCCAGGGCTTTGACACCTACCCTGTAAAACAAACCGGCCAGAGCCCAGCTTTGGGGTTTATGACACTGGGATGAATCGCTGTTTTCTTGTCTCATTCCACAATGCTGGAAACTTTGACCCACAGCCCAGCATCCAGAGAGCATCTCCCTTTCCCAGCACTTGTGGGAAGGAGGTAGGAGTCTGTTTTTCAGAGCCCTTCGCTGCTAAAATCCCTCAAGGCAGCAAAAACGTGTGTGTGGGGGGGAGAGAGAGAGAGAGGGAGAGAGAGGGGAGGAGGGAGAGCACTGAAGTGGAGGTTCCCAGTACTAAAATAATGCCTTTTATTTTGAAAAAAATAATCAGCGCTGAGATCTGGCAACACGTGGGTTTCCCAAAGCCTTTTGCAGGGACCGTGGCGGCGATAACAGCCCGTCGGTCGCCGCTCGGGCCAGCCAAGCCACGCCACCACCCACCTCCCGTGCCCTCCTCGGGTGCTCTTTATCTGCCTCAGCCATCTCTGCCAGCTCGCCCACGCTGTGCCCGCCACCCCCGAGGTGGCTGCAGCTCCCCAGCACCTCTCCAGCAGCTCCGGAAAAGCCAAATCCCGGCTCCTGCCTGCCCTTCGCCCACGCCTGCCCCAGCCCAACACATGGGGCAGAGCAAGGCCAGCGTTGGAGACAGAACCACACCATCCTCCCTCCTGGAGTGAGACAACAGGGACCTGAACCAGCCGTCCTGCTCTGGAGTGGGAAACCGACATTTCGGAAGTGTTTGTAAACTGCAAAAGAGAATAAAACATTTGTTTTAGGTCACAGCACTTTGTTTCTCTAATTTTGATGTTTTGTTTTCACTACGAGAAGTGGTCAAGAAGCCGAGCTGTTATTAGCTTACGTTTCCAAATGAAAAGTTACTTTGAACCAGAAGAATTAGAAAAGTGTTATTTTAGCAATTTTGAGACCCACTCCTCCTCCCTTTCCAAAGTGATTTCAGTTAGAAACACATACATCTCCAAACCAAACTTCCCATAAACATGTGTTTTTGAGAGATTAATACCCTTTCCACTGATAAAACCATTTAAATGGGATCCTGAGATTGGTTATTTCAAGCTCTTGCTCATATCACAGAGAGCCTGAACCAAGTGGAGTCCAGACCTGCCACGGAGGAACACTTTTCTTCTCCATTAGAAAGGAATTCACAGTCCAGACTCGATCTTTTCTGGGCCTTGTCTAAGCATCATTATCTGGGTTCAATTGAAGTGTAATTGGCAACATGTTTTTCTAGGATTACACTTCATTATGAACAGAGCAGGGGCCCCGAAACCCACTTCTCCTGTAATCGGATCCATTTTCCAGCCTGTGCTCCTGGAGAGTAGTTCATAATCATCCCCAGCGACCCCGGGGGGATTGTGAGGGCCATCTGAACCACCCCAGCTGAAGCAGAGATGGTGCTGAGACCCCTCACAGGCCAGTCTGATGGAGACAGCAGGGAAGGATTAAATGGGCTTTAGCTGCATGCAAGGGGAGCTGGGTTTCCATGAGCATCACCCGTGTCCCATGGGCCAGACCTCTCCCACCGTGGGGAAGGGGTGATGGGGAGCAGAACTGGGGGGTCTGGAGCTGCAGAAATGGGGATTCTGCCCCTGCTTGCCTCTAACTGGGCATCGGTGCAGGTGATTCCCATGGTACACTGACCCCAAGTGCAGTCACAGACAGTGGGTGAGCAACCCTGCCCAGAGCCAGTGTGCTCCTCCCTGGAGAGCTACAGCCTTTGCCACAGCCAAGCCAGGGAATTATCAGAGGAAATCTCTTCCCAAGCCCTGAATTAACAGCCCTGGCTCCACGCTGAGGGCTGTCTCCCCTCTGAGAGCACAGCAAGCATTGCTGTAGTGCCTGTCCCGGTCCCCAGGACCCCTCTGAGACCCTCTGGGACTCAGGAGAATGGTGAGAGCTGTCCCCTGCTCTGTCTGGCTGTGCCTCTCCGTGGTGGGAACTGTTTCCAGAGGATGGGTGTCACGAGGACGGGGCTAAGCCATCCATCACACCCAGCACTAATTGGCTACCCCGCTTCAGAGGCCAAGGAATAAGTGAGCTGCAAAGATTGATGTCCCTTCCCTGCAGCAGGAAAAACTCTCCAGGCCAGGGCTGTGGGTGGATCCCTGCCAGGAACCTGGGATTGCCCAGGTTTGCCTGTGCCAGCCTGCTCCTGGAGGTGAAGGGCTCCAGCCTGAATTTCCCTGGAGGGGTGATGGTCAGCCCAGCCACCAACCCCCCTCCCATGCTGGGACCACGCTGCTCCCTCCCCTCCCTCCTTCTCAGCTCTGGGAAATGTCCCAGGAGAGTGGCCAGCTGTGAAAAGCTGCAGCAGCTGGAATGTGGGAGGGCGGGCAAGGCTTCTGGAAAGCCAGAGGCATCGAGGAGCAGGACTTATCTGTTACCTCCCCGTGAACTGACACCTCTGGTTTAACCCCGTGCATGCCTGGAATGCCCTGTCCGCACATCTTCAGTCAACATCACCTCCTAACCTCGGGTCCCAGCGCCGGCTGCCAGACCCACAGCTGTAATTTCAAAAGCAGAGGCCTCGCAGGGATGGGAATCCTGGACAGGATTCCTGGCTCAGCGCTGTGCACAGCCTGCCTCGCTGTGTGGCTGAGCAGAGGGATTCATCCCAGACAGCAGACTGGGGCAGGGTTTTCGGGAGGTGATTGGGGATGAAAGTGTGTAGGTATGAATACGATATCACCTCCGTGTTTTGTCAGATCTGGAGCACAGCCAGGAGAGGATTGTTTGCCGTGGCTCCACTCCAAGCCAGAGGCACTACAATTGCAAACTCCCCCCACTTCCCCAGCCCACGCAATGCAGAGCCGGCCCAGTCGACTGCTACGGGCAGTCCAGGGCAGGGAAAAACAACATTTTCCCACAAACCCATGGCCTCACCCTTCCCCAGGCAGGGACAGGGCAGATCCTCCATGTGCTCAGGGCCAGACTGAAACCCGGCACTGCCCTGTCCACCCTGGCACGGCTGTCTGTGTCCTCACACCTCTTGCCCCACGGCGGGTCTGTGCCTGGCCCTGCACGGCCAGGAATGCTGCTCAGCCCTGCAAATCCCATGGGATGGATGGATGGATGGATGGATGGGTGGGTGGATGGATGGATGGATGGATGGATGGATGGATGGATGGATGGATGGATGGATGGA
>JAWWEE010000058.1:4754126-4783479 GCA_035221455.1 Xenops minutus
GATGGATGGATGGATGGATGGATGGATGGATGGATGGGTGGATGGGTGGATGGATGGATGGATGGATGGATGGATGGATGGATGGATGGGGCACCACGAGGCTGCCCCTGCTGAGCTCAGGGCTGGGATGGCTCGGAGGTGCTGCTGTCTCTGCAGGACGTGGTGCTCGTCCCACTGAGCCCGTGCCCGGGGCAAGGCTGGGTCCCGTGGGGTGGGTGCTGGGTGTAAGGCAGCTCTGCCACTGTGCCCCCAGGTCAGTGGGGCTGGAGGACAGCCAGGGACAGGATCACCTTCCTGCTCTGGAACTGACAGTAGGTCCTGATGGTTTGGCATCAGATGCCACCAGCGGTTTAGCCTTGACTGCCTTTGCCTCAGTTTCCCCACCCATACTGATGCTGCTGCACTGGGCACCCACTTCACAGAGAAGCCACGATGAGGGATAATTAATATTGCACCACCCCTGCTGACAGACAGGGTTACTGGCTCGTCCAGGAGCCCAGACTGCGGCCAGGGCTCCCCTGTGGCTACACAGAGAGCACTGGAGACTCACTGTGGTTGGATACTGGTGTGCTCCTCTCTGGTCTTTCGGACCTGGAGAGGGTGATGCAGACAAGGTGAGCTGCTGCAGCACAGGACAGTGTCCATGACTGCTGCAGCTCTGGTCCCCCTGGCTCCCACTGTCATGGACAGGATGAGCTGACCCCAGAGGTGCCAGCCCTGCTCCCCTCTCTGCCCACTGGAAGAACTTGGATGGCCTTAAGGCTGGACCCGAGCAAAGCCACAAGAGGAGCTGGGATGGGAAAACCCAGGGCTGGTGAAGGGAGGTCCTGTCCTTCCCCTGGGGCCAGTCCCCAGGGCTCCAGGGAACACAATGCCTTTGTTTGGGACTTGGCCTGCACAAGGAGCCCTTCCCTCACTCTGCCCCAAAACACCAACCCTTCAAAAGGCCTGTTCTTCCCCTCCCCTTCCCCCAGCAATGCTAATGTGCCAGGCCTCTTCTCATGAACCCTGGGAGAGATCAGGCTGGTAGACAGTTTCACCACTTGTTAAATGTGTGTTTAGCGATCTTGTGAGTAGACAAGAACAAATACAAACAAGCCAGGCTGGAGAGCCCCTGCCCCTCCGCCCTGCCTGGAACGCACCAGCCCCAAGCCTTTCTTCTCTAACCACTTCAAACTTTCATTTCTTCTGAAGCCACAACAAGGCACACTTTGTAAAGCAAATGAGTAAACAGCAACTTTCAGCTTAAAAGGAAAACAAGGGGGAGGGACTGTTTTTAATTACTGGATTTTAAAAAGGGCTTTATTCAGTTAATTGCTTTCTGTTGTAAAATGTTCTGCGCACAGCCCTGGTTCTAGCTGTGTTGCTGCTGGCCAGATGGCACTGCAGAGGCAATGACAGCATGTGCCTTCACTGCCTGGGTACACAAGTGCCTTCAGCATTCACAGACATTGCCCCCGAGCCCTCCCAGCCTCATGGAAATGACACGAGGCACCAAGCTCTGCTCAGACATGACCAGTGGTTTGGCATGGCCAACGCATGTCCCTTCCAAAGGAGCGGAGGGAGAGCGATCGGCACGCACGGAAAACCCTCTGCAGCGTCTCACAGCGAGTCCCCAAAAGGGCTAATTGCTGCTGAGTGCCTTGGCTGCAGCGTGTCACCTTCCCAGGCTGGGGGGAGAGCCGATGTTCGTGCGAGGTGCTGAGCCCAGCTCGGTCCCAGCCTTCCAACTGGGGAGGGTGACGGAGCTGCGAGGTCTGGCACGGCCGGCGGCGAGCGTGGAGGCATGTGAAGATCTCCCTGTGCATGGGGCTTGCTGCAGCAATGGGAAACGGGTTCCAGCCCTGCTCCTGATGATCACAACCAGCTTGGGAGACACCCCGAGCCCGTGGAAACAGATGGATTAAAAACAGAGAGCCAAGAGGTGCGCGAAAGGATCGTCGGCAGGAACGCCACCAGTGAGGTTGTGGCTGTGCTGGGGACAGATGGCACAGGGAAGGGACAGGGACAGGAGGCAGCAGGGGACCCTTCTCAAATTGGATCGGCCCCAGAAGGGAAAGAGGGAGGAAAGGAAATGGAGCAGGAATGGCCTTGGGCTCCTGGCACAGGGGGATTCTGAAGCCTCGTGGCTCCTCCCTGGGCACTGCAGGGGTTTCCACAAGGTCCTGGGTGCCTCAGAGAGGGGTCAATCAGCACGGGGGAAGATGGAGAGGGGTTTGTTACAGCATGGAGCTCTCAGGAGCATGCACTCAGTCCTCCTGTGCCAGCCTCCATGAGGATGTGGGGAAATAGGGACAAGGAGGCTCCCAGTCCCCATTCAGTAGGGATGGGGATCACCCCCTGCCCCTTCCCGCACAGAGGAGGGGAAGATCACAGCCAAAGGACTTCCAAAGCCACCAGCCCTCTGCCAGAGAGGCCGCAGGGTCAGGGATCATGCAGAGTTCAGGGCAGGGATCGGGCTGGCCTGGGGGAAGCCACAGCTCTCCCTCCTTGCATGGCTGCTCCCCTCTTAGTGTGTCCCCCCACCACATGCTGGTGTTTTCCATGCTGGTGCATCCCACGGGATCATTAAGGTTGGAAAAAGCCCTTAAAATCATTGAGTCCAACTGTTAGCCCAGCACCTCTGTGTTCTCCACTAAACCACATGCCCAGGTGCCACATCCACATGCTTTTTGAACATTTCCAGGGATGGTTATTCCACTACTGTCCTAGGGCAGCCTGTGCCAGTGCCTGGCCAGGAAATTTTCCATAATATCCAATCCAAACCTTCACTGGCACAACCTGAGGCCGTTTCCATTGGTCCTGTCACTCATTACCTGGGAGAAGAGACGGATTCCCACCCAGCTCCCCCCTCCTGTCAGGGAGTTGCAGAGAGGCAGAAGGTCCCCCTTGAACCTCCTTTTCTCCAGGCTGAGCCCCTCCAGCTCCCTCAGCCTCTCCTTATCCGCCTTGTGCTCCACTGGGCTGCTTTGATCAGGCAACCTCCTTTCAAGGAAACAAACCCAGGAGAGAGCAGGGAGAGCCAGAAGGTGCTCGGAGCATTTTGGACAGCTTTCCTGCCGAGGAGCCCCTTCCCCTCGCCCACCACGGCGGGGGGAGCTGCTCCTGCCAGCAGCCAGCAGCTGCTGCTCAATGCTCACTTTCTCTAATTGAATAGCAGGAAGTTAAATCTTGTTTCTTTGCCTTTCAGCCTGTCAGCTGGAACAATCGCCCACCTGTGGCACCACCCCGGGGATATAAATAAGGAACAAAACACAATGCTGCCGCAGGAATGGATGGCTGTTCCCAGCAGATCTCCTGATATCGTATGCCATGGTGTGTGCCCGCAGCAAGGAGAGGTGTCTGTGCTGCGGGGGGCACGTGGGCAGCCCCACAAGCTTCCAGGGTGGGGTGGGAACAGCTTCCAGGCGAAGGGATTGAGCACTCAGAGTGATGCACAGAGCACACACGGTGCACAATGGTGTTTTCCCCCTGAAAAAGTGAGCCAATAATACAAGGGGACTTTTTATACGGTCCATTTATTTAAGGTTCCCCCATTTGCTTTAATATTGGAAAAATACGTGTCCTGCCAATGAGCTGAAACTTCTCCCTTCTCTTTAATCCCTACCCCACCTCCTCGAGCCGCCGTCTGTTCCCACGGCCTCTCTGTGCCTCGAAGCCACTGGCTATTCCCACAGCCTCGCTGTGCCTCGCAGCCTCCCAACAAATCCCACTCTGTTTTTCACACCTGGAAGCATCCCCAGGCCCTCCCAGCCGTGGCACCGGTGTGTTAAACATGGTCCACAGGATGATGATGATGACAGGTAGAGACAGCCCTATGCCATGCCCTGTGGATGCTGTGGCAGCCAGAGCAGCGCTGTTATCCGGGCAGGGAAGGTGAATGCCAGTGAGATCAGCACAGGGAGGAGCAGCAAGTGCCTGTGCACAGGCTCAGGCAGCTGTGCAAGGGTTTGGGTACCACATACTACCGTGGGCTTAAGTGCTTCCATCCAGCCCTGGGCTTGTCTGGGATCTGCCCCACGTCTCCAGGACAGGGGCTGCTGGGTGCTGGTGGCTGCCCCGTGTTCTTTCTTGCTGCTCCCTTTCCCCTTTCCCCGAGCATGCTGCCAGATGGGCTGCAGAGCCAGGAGGGATGGATGGATGGACGGATGGATGGACGGATGGAGGGATGGATGGATGGATGGATGGAGGGAGGGATGGATGGACGGATGGAGGGATGGAGGGAGGGATGGAGGGAGGGATGGAGCTGGGCCCTGGAGCTGCACCTCCCTCCCCACCACCCAAGGTGCCTCCCCATCACCTCCAGCACTCTCACCATCCGTTCACAGCCAGCCCAGCACTCCCACAGGGATGCTCCAAGGCAGTGGCCGCCACAGCTGGGTGGAATCCGACAGCTCTGCACAGCTGGAAGAAGCCCAGCTGAGGAAAGGCTGGAGGCAGGCTGTGGAGCAGACCCTCTGGGAAGGGGGAAACGTGGCTGGGAGGGCAGTGGGAGCCACCAGCACACTCACACAGCCCGACACTGCTGCCACGAGAGGAAATTATTCATTTGCTGGGAATAAAGTCGGCAGCGAGTCAGAAAACATCCTTCTCCTGGTGTGCTGGAGAAAAGGCTCCCAGCCTCCCCCCACGCCCTCCCTTTGCACGAAGGGACAGGCCTGGCACAGGGGCATTTGTCTGGGCACCACGTCCCCATGCCAGGAAGGAATGTGGACAGTCTGGGCACCACAGCCCTGTGCTGGGATGGAACACAGCCGGCTCTGCTCCCTGCAGGACCCCTCACTGCCCCCATGGGACTCACAGCCCCCTGGCCCGGGGGTGCTCCCACCTCCCCAATGCCATGGTGGGGGACGTGGCCGTGCCCCCCTCCCCAACACCCTTTGTCAGTCACTGTGGGAACAGCAAATGCCACTTCCCTGTTTGTTTTCCCACTGCAGCCACGGCGGGGGCAGCCACAGCCGCCCTCCCTCCAGCTCCCCGAGTGGAGCCGGGGTATTCAGGGCTCAGCAGCCTGAATGAAGCCAGATCCCTGGACACATTCCTGTGGTTGTTTTTTTTCCTTCTTCTTCCTTTTTTCTCTTTCTTCCCCCCCCTCCCTCCTCCTCTCCCTCGCTTGGCACAAGCTAAAGGATTCAAAAGGAAGCCAGGCTTGGCAGACACGGGGGGAGGAGGGAGTGGGGAGATGAAAGAAGGCCTCTCTCCAGCTTTCTCTTCCAGTTCCCACACTCAGCCGGCTCAGAGAGCTCCTAATGATTCCCAGCCGCACCTGGAGAGGCCGCCCAGCACTGAGGAGGAGGAGGAGGAGGAGGAGGGGGCTTGTTTGTACAGCCAGCAGGACAGTTCTCCATCCCCACAGCCCCACAGCCCCCAGCCAGGTCACCCTGGGTGACAAGGTGCCTGAGATGGCAGCCTGGCCGTGCTGGCACTTATATGTCCCACGCCAGAACTGGGACTGAGGGAAACCTCTTGGTGCCCAGCTTGGTGGGCATCAATCAGCTGCCCGTGAGGTGGGGGTGGGTTGGGGACCACTGGGGGCTGGTGTGTCCCCCGGGGCTGTGCTGAGGCAGAGACACCCCTTCACACCCCCCAAACACACCTGGAGTGGCAGGAGCTCCAGGTGGCACCACGGAAGGTGGCAATGGCACTTGGGGCACGCTGGCCCACGAAGGATGCCAGGGAGGGGACACGGGCCACCCTGTCACCCTGTGGCTGTGCCACACAGCCCTTCACGCCCTCTCGTGGCACCCACTCAGCACAACTGTCCCTGTCCCCATCCCTGTCCTTGTCCCCACCAGATGCAGCCCAAAATGCACGGGGCCAACAGAGCCACGTTTCCCTCATGGGGCATTCGGGGCAAATTTTCCCTCTTTTATCCCCCCCGGCATCTGCAGCTTCTCTGGGAAACCTGTGCCTCACCACCTTTTGGGGAATAATTTCTTCTAATATCCAGTCTAAGTCTGCTGTCCTTCAGCTTAAAGGCATTCCCCCTTTTCCTGTCACCCCATGCCCTTGTCCAAAGCCCCTCTCCAGCTCTCTGGGAGCCCCTTTGGGTACTGAGCTCCCCTCCTGTCCTCTCCTCCCGGGGGATTATGGCACAGTCCTATCCGGCACAGCGCTGCCAGCAGAGCTTTGAAGTGCAGCCCTGGTAACAGAACCTTCACTGCAGGAATGGGAAAACGCCAGGACAGAGAGATCTCCGCCTCCGTTGCTCACTGGTCTGGGCAGAACTGGGAAAACAAGGCACTTTTTAAAAAGGGGGATCTCCAGGCAGAGAACGGGGCGGATTTGCTCTGCAGTTACAAGATCTTTGCCCTCTTGGTGCTGCTCCAGCCCAGTAACCAAAGGGTTATTCCCCCCAGTGTGGGTGGAAGCTCTTCCCACCGAGTTATCCCACAGCTGCCTTAAGGACCAACACCAAGCCACAGACACCAGTGGTTCCCAGTCAGAGCCGGACAATTCCCAGTTCTGGGGGCAAGGCAGAAGCAAAGTGCAGGGTGGGTGTATGCCCCCCCATTGCCTCCCCCTGGCCAGGGGCCAGCCCCCAGCCAGGAACCATCTGGTGCCTCCTGCGAGGAGCTGGCCCCGCGTGGAGCTGCTCTTGGCAGCGGGACACGCCGGGTTCCTCGCCCAGCGGGGAGAGCAGCAGCTCCTCGCCCGCCCCGTCGAGTCACGGCTTCGTTGGTGGCCTCGCAGTGCGGGGTGTCTGAGCCCAGCCCCGGCTGCTCCCGGGGGAACCATCTGAGCCGCCGGTGACAGAGGCATCAGCACACACGGCTATAAATAGTGGTGTGGAAGGAACGACACGGCCAGGCTGCTCGAATCCTGGCACGGCCCCCCCAGCACCGATAGCGAGTGCCCTTTGCTTGTTCTCTTGCCGCCAGGTCCTCTTATCTCTTCTTCCAACTCGGGGTGTTTCTGTCACCCTGTCACCACGTCCCCTGCCCTGACATTTCAGCCCCCTGGGATGGCTGCAGGTCCCTGCTCGTGTTTGTTGGCGCCTATTCCACGACCCAGGAAGGATGTAAAATGAAATGGGCTGTGGGGATGAGAGGAGCTGCCACCTGGGACCCCTCATGGCCAACACCACGGGGTTCTCAGGACAGACATGTATTTGCATGACCTCTCCACACAGGGACCTCCAGCCATTCCTGCAGAGACACAGGGTCTCACAGTGCTTCAGAGCACTCCTGGATTCCTGCCTTCCCTCCCCAAGGAGCTGGAGTCATCCTCCAGACCTGACATTCCCTCTGGATCATTCATCGTTCACTGGTTTTGGATTCACCATCCCTAGAAGTGTTCAAGGCCAGGTTGAAAGGGGCTGTGAGCAGCCTGGTCTAGTGGAAGGTGTCCCTGCCCCTGGCAGGGGGTGGGACTGAAAGAGCTTTAAGGTCCCTTCCAACCCAAACCAGTCTGGGATTCTATAATTCATTCTGGTCTCTGTCACAGTGATGGGGAAACTGAGGCAGGGAGGTGTCATGACTTACCTGATGCACAGGAAGGGCCAGGAGAGCAGAGCCCACTCTCTGCCCGACCTCCCAGCCACACAGCTGGTCATCAGGGGTGTCCCACCCACACTGAGACACCCTACAAGTCCTTGGGGTTAAATTCTGCATTCGTCATGACAAGCAGTTCTTGCTATTCAAGGCTGTGATTACCTCGGGAACATCTGCACTGACAATTGCTGAGTGGCAGCATAATTCCCCAGCAGCTCTGCCTCCGCTTCTCCTCCTCCACGGGCTTCATTTCAAAGCACTCTCGCTGCAAAGCCCTGCAATGCCTGGCAAAGGAAAAAGCTCAGAAAACAGGCAACAGAAACAAAACCTCAGGCTTGCAGCAAAGCAACGCCAAAACATCCCAATCCCACCTGCACAAACCTCCCCCTTCCCTGCCTGCCTTGGCCCATGTCCTTCCATGACCCACTGGCTCCTTGGCCCCAGTGGGAGCCCTTGGAGTCAGGGGCTTGGGGTGGTTTTTGCACCAGAGGCAGCTCTTGGCCTTGGAGTGCACATCTTGGCCTCTCAGACCTTGATGGACCCACCTGGAGTTTCACTGGTGCAACATGGGCTGGAATCTGTGCTGGAATTTGGTTTTTCCTCCAGGCATCTGGTGGAAGAACATGCAGGATTGGGGATGGGCTGGGGGAAGGCATTCCAGCAAACAAGAACACTCTCTGCTGAGGGCCATCCACCCCTTAAATGAACACCCAGAGCAGGGATGCTGCCCTGGGGCCTATGGACATTCCTTGGCTATATTTGGTGATGGATGGAGAATTTGTTGCTTCCCCTTAACTCATCTGTTCCCCTTATTGGCAGGAGGAGCCAACACCAGAACTGCAGTGTCGCTGCTCGGATAAACCCGGTACTTCAGCAGCAATAAATCTCCTCTGTTAAGCTTTTGCTGCCTCCCACCTGTTGGCTGAGAGAAGATCAAGTTGACAAAAGTCTTCTGCCAAACTGTATTTTTATCCAGGGCTTCATCACAAGCCCAGGTTCCCACAAAAGCCATTCACGAAGCAGAGGGAGGTGCTTGTATCATTGCACGTCTCAACTCTGGAATCCCACCTCTCCAGAGGTCTCCAGTGCCAGAGTAGGTGCTTTAATTATTTTCTGAATTCCCTGAAACCCCCAAAATCTCTTTAGCTTCTTGTCACCCCGACCCCATCACCCTAAAACCTGGGAGGTCCCAAGCAAGGACCCCAGACAGCCAAAATACTGATTGTGAGGAAGGCGACTGAGAGAGCCAGGCTGGGACCAACACGGTTTATTACAGAAAAACACCCCGAGGGATTTCATTAACATGGCAAAAAACCACGGGAGGACAATGAAGTGAAACCCACAGCAACAACACACAGCAGGAAAGTCCAGTTGTCAGCCAGGACAGCACGAGAGGCACAACTGCACCAGCCCATCCAGGTGGGAGACGTGCCCAGCCCATGGAGCTGATCCCAGGGACCCCATCACACCCCCAGCCCGAGGGGGCATCACGGGTGGGCACATGAGGAAAAAACACAAGCAGCAAGTCCATGTCTTCCAGTTGTAGTGATGGAGGAGAAAAAAAACCATAAGAAACCACGAGGATAAAAGCAAACAGGGCGGCCACTGCAGGAATGGAAAATCCCCAAAGGACTCAGGAGGGAGAAGGGAGGTTTGTCTCACGTGGGGCACATTTTCTGAGCCCCACAACTCCCAATGAGCCCCTCACCTGCCCTGGCAGCAGAAGCACCCTAAGCAGAGCCACCAAAAGCCTGTCCCCAGCTTGCACCCAGCTCCCTGTGCACCTCAGGGCGCACACAGGCAGCAGGAAAGTCACTGAGATACAGAGCTCTGCCCCAAAACCACACTGCACCTCCAGACAGGGCATCCATCTCATCCTGCCAGCACCAGCATTGCCTCTGGATCAGATCATCCAAAACATTCCCCACGGCACCTGGGGCAATCACCCATCCCAGTGGCCGTGCCTGCACCCTGTATCCCATCCCACTGGCACCCTGCCCTGTTCCCAAGGGCTGGCTGACAATTCCATTCCTCCTGCAACATCCCCTCCTGTGTGCAAGCTGAGCTTGGCTGGCCTTCACGATGTGATCTTCAGGAAACACCTTGGAAATGTTTACTGGGAGGCCAAGCTGTGCTCCCCCTCCCAGCTGCCAAAAAGGTCTCCAAGATCCAGCTCAGATCCCAAAATCTTGGGTTCACATTAAAAAGATGAGACCTTCCTACAAACCCAAATGTGAATAGATGTGTTACCAAGATACTCGTGCCTTTCAAGATTATTTTTTTTGCTTGTTTGAATTTTAGACCTTCCTCTGAGGTGTTTGTCACCCAGATGTGACAAAGAACAGTCTGTCAAAGAGTGTGTGTGTGGGGGGGGGAAAGTGCAATTTGCTTTTCAGTGCTATAGCAGGATTTAGTGCAATGAGGAAAGTCTCCCAAGCCACTGAAGGCATCACCAGCTTGTTTATATATTCCTCAAAAGTGCAATAACTCAAGCTCCAGCCTCACTGTTCAAGCTGAAACTTCCCTGGAAAGAGCCAGAGGCAGACACACACCTGGGGAAACTTCAGCCCATGGAGTTTGATAACACTAAGCATCCTTCCTGCTCAACCATGGGGTGTAGTACAAACAGAAATAATGGGAAAAAAAAACCCACAAGGAAGAAATAATCTTTAAATTTTCCTCCTGAGAGTGTCCTTTGGGACAGGGCTTTGAGCAGAAATGTCAGTGTGATTTTCACACCAGTTTCTCTCCAGTTGATTTCTCATCCTGGTTTTTAATCGGAGATTTGGTTCTCTCACAGCATCACTAGCAGAGGTGCCTATTTTAGGAAACACCAGAGGTTTTAAGAGGCTGAGGAAAAAAAGATTATCAACTCATATGGGCTCAGCCTAGAAAGGGAGAAAAAAATCCTTTAATTAAAATCCCCAGGCTGAAATTCTCTGCAGATTTACCTAAATGGACTTCAAATGATGTCCCTAATAGATCAGGGCCTGCTTTCAACTTAATTCAAGCCCTGGGCATGTGTCTGCAGCCCCTGGATGGCTCATGGATGAGCTGGGCTTTGGATGCCTCACTGAGGTTATTATTTTTAAGTGCTAAATCATGCAAGTGTGAAACCCAAATATAAAATCCTGGGCCAACAATACATTAGCCCAAAGCTCCAAGCAGGAAACAGGATTTTTTTCATTTTAATATGTAAGTATTTGTTTCTCTTTTTCCAAATTGAAGCTGTTCAGCTGGCAAAATCTCGATGAAAGGACAGACGTTGAATATTTTCTGGTTTGGGGAGCAGGAGCTGGGTCTGTGAAGGACCAGTATTATGGTTTAATCTTAGTTAAAAGGGTTTCAAAGCTGCAAGAAAGGGGTTTGGGTGTTCCCCAGTTTCCAGTTCAGCCTAAACATTTGCTTTGGAAGTCAAAGTCTCTGGGAGTTACCTGGGGTTTTAAATAAACACCAATAGGTGAAACCTGCCTGGCACGAAGAGTCCACCGAGGCAGCTCCATCCTCGAGGTCTTTGCCTGAAGCGAGCGCAGAGCGCAGGGACAAAGTGGGGAAATGGCTCAGGGGACGCCTGGCACTGAGGAGTCTCCAGTCCCACGAGGAACAGGGACACCACCACCACATCCCAATTAAAGGAGGCGACGGGAAGAGTTTCCCCAGCCCCCTCCTCCCTCCGTGCCCCCGACACGGCTCCCGCAGGGGGACAAACTCCCACCCCCCAGCACAAACACCCTCTGCCTCGAACACCACGACCCGTGGGGCTGTGGCACGTGGGACGAGGTCCATGCCAGGGGCCACCCCCACTATTTACTGTTGGGGGTTTGCTTCTCCTGCGCCGGCCGCTTGTGCTTCTGGGCGACGCCGTAGGGCACGTGGGCAGCCACGGTGCCCATCTCCTTGGCTCCCTCCACGTGGAACATCTGGTCGTCGAAGAAGATGTGGGGGCGGATCTTCTTCAGCAGAGGCCCCTTGGGAGCCCCGGCCAGGAACAAAGCCTCGTCCGTCTCCAAGCCCCAGCTGCGCAGAGTCTTTAGAGCCCGGGCGCCCGAGCTGGCCGCGCTCCTGGCCGTGACCAGGTACGTGCGGATGGGACACTCCAGCCTCAGCCCCTTGGAGTAGAACTTCTTCTGCAGCTTCCCCAGCGCCTCCAGGAAGCCCTTGAGGGGTCCCTGCCGAAGCAAGAAGAGACCGTCGCTTTGCCAGACCTCCATGGCATCCCCGTTCCTGCCTATGGGCGCCCAAAAATGACAGCAGGGGTCCCCCCACTGCTGACAGACCCCACCCCACACTCCCCACGCCTTGTTCCAAGAGGTGAGAGCACCCCTGCGGGCTGTCCCTCCCCCAGAGCCTTTTCCTGCCTTCACCCCAGGGCTACCTGTGCCAGAGGCTTGTTCTCGTGAGCCTTTTCGTGCTCGAAGAACATGTCCAAGCCGTGAGCCTTCACGATCTGCTCCGACTCATCCGAGAAGAGCACGGCGTCCCCGTCGAACGCCACCCGCAGCTGCTTCTCCGACACCTCCAGGTCCCTGCTGGGGCTGAAGATGGTGGCTGCAGCGATCCCTGCAGAGGGAAAGCGTGAGGCAAGAGGTGGCAATTATCCAAGTGGTCCAAGTGATCCAAGGATCCGTCCTCATGGCGCATCCATTGAAGAGCAGAGCAAAACACGAGGGGCTGGAAGCAAACACTGCAAGGGAATGCACCCAGGAGCGCCTGCAGCTTTGGCCCCGAGACCTTCTAGAGCAAAAACAAATCCCCAGATGACAAATCACCCTTTGCATACACAAACAAATGAGGAGAAACACCGCCTTTGCCTCGGAAGAGCTGTGGAGCTCATGTAAAAGCTTATTTCTATGGAAACTAGAGGCTCTTTGGAGCATCAAAGATGTGGGACCAGGCAAACACTAATTGCACGTCAATGCAGGGACATGAATATTGGAGCTATTGCTCCTGGCACCAACCCCCGAGGGCTCCAGGCTCCCCCCACCGCCCTGCCCCAGCTGGACCCCAGACTCACCCTCTTCAATGGCCCCACTCACTTTCTCGGCGTCGGAGGAGAGGTAGAGGTTGGTGTGATAGGCTTTGAGGTAACAGATGGGGCTGTTCCCTCCCGTCATGCAGAACCTCTCGATGAACAGATCTGAGGGCAGACAGACCCCGGGGTGAGCCCGCCTGCCCCCCATGCTGCTCCCCGTGGCATCCCAAGAGCTGGCAGGGCTGGGCTCCTTTTGGTTCTGCCATCCAACACCAGGGCAGCAGCCAGGGCACCTCAGCACCAGCCAGCTCCCACCCTCAGCACCCAGGAAAGCTGGGAGAAGTGGGCTCAGCGGGTGGCTGGGAGGAGGAGACAGGAGAAAACCTCTCCTCTTCCCACGGCTGAGCAACACCACCACCCAAAATCCATCGGCAGGCGCCCGGCTTACCGTAGTGGTTGATGCTGTTGATCAGGCGAACCCCAACCTGGGCGTGGTTGTTGGTCATGAGGACGATGTCGAAGAGCTCCTCGCTGTCAGGGTAGAGCTCCCGCAGCTGAGTGTTCACTGCCTCCAGTGCCTGCAGCACCCAGGGCCATGGGCTGGGTGTCAGAGACCCCCTGGCATGGCCCTGACCTCCCTCTCCCCGAGCAAAACACCCCTCTGCATCAAACCAGGGATCTGGCCCAGCCCCAGCGACACCCCGAGCCACGCCAGCACCAACGGGGAAAAAACAGAGTGATTTTGGGGGGAAAAAACCCACAGAGCTGCTCTTCTGTTTTCAAACATAACAGGTTTTGAGCTTAGGAAATGAGAATAAATTAGCTCTGAGTTATAAATGGTTTTTTTCAAGGAATCGGAAAGAGGACAAATGTCTCCCCACCAAGTGGATTAGCTTATTCATTGGGAATGGGCAAGAGATTGCCCCAGTGAGCATCCAAAGCTGCACTAAATCCAGCAGAACCAGGGAAGAAATTGGGAAATATTTTCCAAGTTTGAAATGCCTCATTTCAACATGTCAAAATTAGAAATTGGCCAACTCTGCAGCAAGGCTAAACTCAGCCAATTTACGAGAATAAATAAATTGTTGTAATAATAATTTTCAAAAGTTACGAGAATTCCCTAAAGGGAAGCTTTAAATATGATCCAAAGAGATGATTTCTTGGGCTAAGTTGCCAAAACCCAGTGTTTGCTCAGCCCTGGAAGCAGCACATCACTTACCAGGAGGTTGATTTGACCTCTGGTTGCTCTGTGGCTGCATCCCTTCTGCCACACTGCTCGATCCCATCCCATCCCATCCCCACACAGGCACTGACAGCACTCCCCTCTCCCAGAACCTCTGGGTCAGGAGCACGGTGCTCATTCACCCCAGGTGGGTGGGCGCTCACCTTGACGAAGGGAAAGGCAGCCCCAGGGAGGAAGGGCTCGTTCTCGTGGTCCAGCTGGTATTTCACATAGGCCTCCACGCCCTGCTCGCTGTAGATCCTCTGCTCCTCCTCCATGCGGAACAGCGCCCGCGAGGACACGGCGATGGTGATGGCGTTCTCGGGCTTCGGCTGTGGGGACAGGGACAGAGTGGGGAGGCAGCCCCTGCTCCCAGCCCCGCTGCCTGGGATGGCATCTGTGCACTCCCTGCGTGAAAGGTAGGGGTGGGTGGCACCCCCATAGGGATTTGGAGGACAAGGGGCAGCTGAAACCCTGATCTTCCAGTGCTTCAACAGATGAAACCCTGATGCCCCATCCCCACACATTTGGGATGCCTGAGATCCCGTTCCCAAGTCTTCCCACTCCAAACAGGTTCCCAGACCCAATGCACTACCCTGGGAGAACCATTCAACCCCTTGCAGAAGGGATTTTTGTGGATTTTCCCACTCCAAACAGGCTCCCAGACCCAATGCACTACCCTGGGGGAACCATTCAACCCCTTGCAGAAGGGATTTTTGTGGCTTTTCCCACTCCCCAGCCAGGAAAAACCACCCTGCAGCTCAGCCAGATCCGCATCCCGTGATGCTGTCCAGATGTGACAAACAACCCGTGCCAGCTCAGCGTCTAAAAACACTTGGTATAGTTATTGTGGGTGGAAACATGACAAACAGGTGCTGCAAGCAATGATTTATGAGTCATTATTATTAATGTTCGAAGGCTTGATCCAAAATGCACTGAAGTGAACAAGTGGAGCTTGGCAGGCAGAGAGGGAACACTGAGAAAGTCAATCTCATCTTGCCCCCCACCCGTCCTCCCTCTCCCCTTGGAGGGCAGGGAGGTGTTAATCCCCATCACTCACTTGCAAGCACAAAAATAAGTCAATTACTGGTGGCCAGTGAGAACCCTCCCTGCCAGGACAGCAGACCCGACGGTGGCACAGCGAGCCCCGTCCAGCAGAGCCTGCAGCGAGCCCAGGGAGCAGGACAGGGCTTTGGGGGCTCCCTGGCAGCTCAGGGATGCACCTCTGCAGGGAGCCTGTGAAATGCAGGTGTCAGCGCTGCAGAAACCACTCCCCTGTGATCTCCAGGATCCTCTGTGGCATTACCCCGTGAGTAATCCCCTGGCAATGCCGCTTGCCCACGGGGTGGAGGTGCCTCCGCCAGCTGCTCCGCACACCCAGGTGCTCCAAAGTTCAAGCTCCCACCCCGCCTAGGGCTGAGCTCTACAGGAACAGCAGCCTGGCAACGACGAGGTGCCCCATCCACGTCGGGGATTCACTCCCCGCAAGGCTGGGCTTGTCCTTGGGCTCGCTCTGCCCCCAGCCCGGCTGGAGGCGCACCCAGCACTGAGTCACTGGGAGCCTCCGTCCCATTCCCAGCACCAAACCCCCTGTAAGCAGTGCCCGGGGCCAGCCCTGCAGCCTGGCCAGTCTCCTCTCCAAGGCTGCATCCATCCCCAAAATCCCCAACAGAGCGATTAAGCAGCGGATGATTAGGACAAGGCAGATTAGCTCAGGTTGAGACCATCACCGCAGCCACAGGGATCCCTTTCCTGCAGCATTTCCAGAGAAATAAGGTCCCGTTTGGAAGAGGCTCCTTTAGGAAAGCAAGGGAACAATGCCCAGGACGTGCAGGATCGCCCAGGAAGGAGCTGATCCATGGCACCAGCACTGCTCCAAGGGAATCAGAGCCAGGTCTCCAATTACCTTCAGCTCCCCCAGAGGTGTCAGCTCTTAACTGGTCACGGGACTTCAACTCATTGATTAATAAATAACAGCGGTGTCATGGGCCATTTATTAGCTGAAAATATTAATAACTACTAAAGGTGTTGGGACATCCGGCCATTAGCTGAGCTGGAGTCCTGCCTCTCCATCCTTCTCCCAAGTCCCTGCAGTGCTGGGTATGTAGGAAAGCTGCCAGCTGTTTGCTCCCTGCTGGACCACAGGGCAAAGCATCCTCCAGAACCAGCCCTGAATGAAGATCCCTAGGAGAGCAAATAGGTCAGCAGCCCATTTGTAACAGCACAGAGGCAAGAAGGGCTCGAGAGGGATGTTTGGGGCCATAAAGCAAGCCAGGTGCCCAGAGGGAATTTCCAGCTCTATCTCCCCACATACACACCTTGCACCCGGAGGGGGCACCTTGCGCAACAGCAACAGGCTGCTCAAGGTCCCTTCCCCACCACTTAAAGGCACCAGCCTCCGGGAGGTTAATTTAAGAGGTAATAAACACAGCAATAAAAATAACCATAAGCTTGGGGCCTGACTCTGCCCCAGCGTGGGCTGCAGGAGCCCCAGGTGCCTGCGGGCAGGAAGCTTGGCCTCTGGGAATGGGACCTGCCGGATCCTGTTGGCTCCTGCCAAGGAAGATTTGCACCTTTGGAGCACTTTAGGCAGGAAAGTCTCACCCCGGTGCTAACACAGCTCCCAGCTCCGGCTGGGCTGCCACGGCCCTGCTGTTCTCTGGGAAATGCTGACATTTAAAAAATAAGGCAATTCTGCTCTGCGAGGAGGGATCCGCATTTTGACATTTCTTTGAAGTGGAGGTTTCATTTGGAAGCATTCCCTCCTCAGGGTTGTTTGGATGCTTCTCCATCATCCCCAGTAGTACTGCAGATGGTCATTACAACATTCAAGAACGGGCTTTTAAAAGCCTCAGTTCCTCCAGGAACCACAGTATCTCAAATCCTCCATCAGGCTGCTGGGAACAATCCAACAAATGCCACTTTTCCCCCAAAACTGTGATGTTTCAAGACAAAAACCTTTCTCTTACAATAGGAAGGATGTGCATGGGAGGGGTCCTGCTCACAGTCCTGGCTGGGATGTATTTAGACTCACAGCCCCCATCCCAACACAGGCTCCTGCTCGGGGTGCCCCAGCCCCAGTGGGTTTGGGCACTGAATCACAAACCCTGTTTTCCCCTCAGAGCAACATCCAAGGTCAGCCAAGGTCAGTTAAAGCTCATCATCCAGCACAAGCCCAGGCTCCACTCAGCTGAACCCAACTGAATTTGCTGCCTGGGGATCCATGGTGAGCTCCTCTCCCTTCCCACGGGAAGGTCAGATCCAGCCCCATCCTGAACACTGAGCAAGAGATTAATGATGTGTTTAAGAGAAGTACAAGCAGGGAAGGTCCCATCCTAGCCCTGGGTCCCCACCCCTGTGGTCAGGCAAACACAAGGAACAACCAGGAACACATCCCGACAGCCGAGCCCTCTGAAGAGGAACATCAGCCCCTGGCACAGCTCCAGGTGGTCCACACAGTCCAAACCCCACCTCAGGAGAGTAAATGACCTTTCCAACATCCATCAAAAGCAAAACCCATCACAGACCTGGACCCCCAGTTTGGGGATAAAGATGCATTTCAGGAGTGACTGGAAACAGCCCATTTTCCTCTGCAGATCCAACAGCTGGCAGCCTTTAAATAGCTCTTCTAATCAGATGTAAATCCTAAGCAGCCCCCCAAGGATTAGAGGCAGACATTTGGAAAGCCCACAGGCTCCCAGGATGTGCAGCAGGACCGTGTCCTCCCACCCACAGGAGCCACAGGTACCCACAGTGGCCCCCAACCCCAGTGGCCTCACTGCCACCACTGGAGGCCACCACTGGCAAGAGCCACAGTGGGGACCCCGTTCTGCACCCCCTGATCCCTCTGCACTGCCTGGGGCTGAATCTGATGGACCCATCTCAATCCTAAAATCCTGGAGCAATCCTGTCAGCTCTGGGCACTTCCCTGGATGCTGCAAGAGACCCAATTCTTGTGACCAAATTCAGTATTTGGAGGTGGATTTTAGAGTGAGATTTGGTCACAAAAAGGGAAGAGGAAGGGCTTGCTCCAGGATCAAGCATCATCTCCACTTCCAGCCTCAGCATCCCAAAAATCAGGCACCCTGGTGAGCTGGATGGGACCCCAAGGGTGCAGGGGACAAGCAGGTTGCTCAGAGGAAGGGAGCCAGAAAAAGGTCAGTTCCCATTAACCCCACTCAGCGTCACCAGAGAGGCTGGGGGACATTTTCAGCATTGCTGAGGAGTGACAAGTCTCACTGCTGACCTCCCCAGCTGGCAGGAGTGAGGCTGGAGCAGCCGTGGGAGCCAAGGCATGGGAAGAGCAGAGACCCCTGCAAAGTGGGAATGCCCTGTTAACCCCTTTCCCAGGCACAAATGGGTCCCTCAAAATCACCTCTGAGCCCATGGCCAGGACAGAGCAGCCCCCACAGCTCACACTGTCCCCCCAGATCCCTGTTGAGCTGAGAGCACAGACAGACCCAGCACCCCAAGGGCACAGACAGACAACACCAAACCCCATTTCCCCTGTGCCCGAGGGAGCTCCGGACACCACGAGCCCCCTGCTCAGGATCAGATTAAAGTTCAGGGCGATGGCTGGGATGGTTTTGAGTTTTCCAGGAGCATTATTTATACTGCAGAAAAGAGCTCTGCAGCCATCCATTACAGGGCTGACAGCTGCCTGGCAGGGCAGGGCAGCCCAGCTGTGTGCGAGGGCACAGGGCGCCCAGCCTGCCCCAACAGAGGGGCACGGGGCTGGGTATCATCCCCTGCCCCACAGAGGGGGATGGCACAGCCTGCCTTCAGGATCTGAGTGCCTGGACCTCGGCTCTGCCGCTGGTTTGCCGTGTGAGCAAAGCACATCACTGCCCCTGGCTCGGCTTGCCCAGTGGCACAGCAGAGATGGGCACACTGGTCACCGAGCTGGCAGCGAGGAGAGGAAGAGGAGGAGCCTGGGCTGACATCCACACGGGCTGAGCATGGCATGAAAGACAAGGAGCTGCATCCTGCCACCAAGCCAGGCTGTCCCCCCGCTCCGGGAAGGGCACAGCAATGCCAGGGGGCAGCGGGTCCGGGACCAGGGGCTGCAGCCAGGTCCCCAGTGGCAAAAGCACAGGGGCTGCTCCAGGTTGGGGTCTGCAGAGCGAGAGCCTGGCTGCCTCCCCTTGTGGGGAGATGGCATGCAGAGCTTTGCCACAGAAGGTGCCAGCTGCCACCAGGCCCCCGACCTTGCTGGACCCCCCCCTTTGGGGTCCCACAGCCCCGGGGATGGCTGTGGCTATGGGTGGGTGGGCTGGCAGGCTGCAGGGTCAGGGCCAGCCTGCCCCGGGCACAGCCCCCAGCCCTGCCAGGCTGCCAGCCCTGCCAGCCCCAAGCTCCCAGGGCTATTCCGAGATACGGCAGCACTTCCAGGCGCTCCCACGTTTAAACCCGGCAGGCTCAGCCCTGCTTAGATAACACAGGCTTTCCCTCTAATCAACCAGGGCAGGCAAGGCTGGCAGGGGCAGCTGCGCCCCTGTGACACCCCAGTGCTCCGGGCAGGGATTCAGCTCCGGGCTGTCCCCCTGCTCCGCCACTGCCACCCCTCCTGCCCCTGCCAGGGCCCCTCGCCTTGGCGCAGGGGACAGCAGCTCAGGGGACACGGAGCCACCCTGCAAGGACAGCGGAGAGACCCAGGAACACCGCAGAGACACAGGGACACCAGGGGGATCCAGAGAGACCCACCCGGCCAAGGGTAACCCGGCGATGCCAAGGAGGAGCGGGGGCATCTAGAGAGACCCAAGGACCTGGATGGAGACAGGGAGTCAAAGGGAAACCAAAGATACCCAGGGGGACCCCGGAGAGCCTGGAGGAGATGGGGCACCTGGACAGACTAAGGGGGACTCCAGAGCTCATGGAGGGAATGGGGCACCTGGAGAGACCCCAAAGCACGAGAAGGAGATGGGGCACCCAGAGGCACCCGGGGGGTTCCCCAGAGGAATCCAGAGGAGGTGAGGCAGCCGGGAAGACCACAGAGGACCCGCAGGACATGGGGCACCCGGCGGGGATTGGGGCAGCCGCAGGACATGGGGCAGCCGGTCCGCAGGGGCGCACCGGGAGGGGCAGGGGGCACGGGCGCGGCTCGGCACCTCGGGGCTCTCACCGATTTGGGTTTCTTCTTGGGGGCGAGGCTGTCGTAGAAAGCCTTGGCTTCATCCCAGGGCCGTGCCGGCGCCCCGGCGGTGCCCGGTGCCTCCATAGCGCGGCCGCCCCGGGAGCACCGGGAGCACCGGCGGGTCCGAGCGCGTCCCGGGAGCTCCCGGAGCCGCGGCCAGCCCGGCGGAACGTTCTTTATAAGGCATCCCATGAAGCTCCGGGGTTTCAGTCCACCGGGACACGGATTAACCTCTTCGGGACCGAGCGCTCGTCGCCGCCGCGCTCCCCCCGACAGCACCGGGATGCTGCGGGGAGCCGAGCCGGGAGCCCTCGGACCCCCGGGACAGAGGGGAGGCGGCTGAGGACAGAGGTGCCATCAGCAGAGCCCCGGGAGGACAGGCAGCAGGGAGGTGATGGGGTGCCCGCGGCAGGCACCGGCTCCGGATCGTCCCAAGGACACGGCGGGTCGCTGGCATTTGGCCGTCCTTGGAGAGAACAGGGTGGCACCGATGCCAGGGCAGCGGGAAGGGCACGAGGGTGGTCCGTGCTGGGAGGTGGAGAGGAGGGAGCAGCCCCATGGTAGGGCACAGGGGTGGTGGGGCTCCACTCTGTGCCAGGGTAACCTGTGCCGTGCACTAGTTAATGGAATGAGCTGGGTGTTAATTAAGGCTACACAGGATAGTTCATACAGCCCAGCATTCAGCCCAGACTAAAAACTAAAACCTACACCACGATCAGGAGACCCCCAGAAGCCCCTGGGGAGCAGGGAGTGTGTCCCAGAGACCCAAACCCATCAGCCAGGAAGGGGTAAGTGATGGAGGATCCCCCCCCGTCTCACCTGGAGCAGCACAGCAGCTGGGAGAAGGTCACAGAGCCCCAGCACAGAGGCCAGCAGCAGGTATTTTCCCCCAAAGCCCTGTGCTGCAGCTAAAGGAAAACACTCCCCATGGAGCAGAGCCCCAGGGACCATGTCCCTGCCCTGAGACCGATCCAACACCGCCTGACCTGCACTGAGGTTCAGCCAGGAGAGCAGGGCCAGCGGGGTGCTGGTGACCAGGGCTGGCTCCAGGGATCCCAAACCCTTTGGGTGTTTAATATCATTTCAGCCTCAAAGACTTCCTTTCCCCAGGGCCTTTGCAAGTCCCTCCTGGGAAACACCTGAACTTCCTTTATGGTGGCCCCAAGGGAAGCAGGAGCTTGGAGAGCCCCGGGATCACTGAGGCTATTCTTGGAGTCCCCTCTCCAAGCTTTTGAGTTGCTGCCCTTTCAGGCAGCAGCCCTGGCATGTCCCCAGGCTCCCACACAGCAGGACGTGCCCTGTCCCCCCTTCCCCAGCACTGCTGAGCTGCAAACACACACGCACACTCCTGGAAAGCACAGCAGCCAAACCCAAAGTGCAGAGCTCTCCCTTCAGCAGCACTCCCAAAAATACCCTACACTGCTTTGGGCATCCTCCCGTCTCTGTGCTCAGGTGCTGGCTGCTGCAGGACAGACAGGTTGCTGGTGATTTGCAGCATCCAGGCAGGATGGGGTGAGCTGGGAGCCAGCGCTGCTGCCCAGGAGCCAGCCCTGCCTGATTGATTACAGAGAAGAATTAAAATTTAGTGAGAGTTCCTTAGCAACAGCCACCGTCTGTGCAGGCTGCTGATGGAGAAGAAAGGCCAGAGGAAACTATGCACAGGAAAAATGGGGGTGAAGAAAAGAAGGACAAAGATGCTGTGATAGCAGGTCCCAGTTGCTTATGGTGCTGGGATGGAGCTCAGGACAAAACCACCAGGTCCCCTGGCCATGCCCAGCCCTGAGTGAAGGCCTTGATTGACAAATGAAACCCATTTCTAGCCCAGCCTGGGGATGTCCAGTCCTACCCACTCCCTTCCCCAGAGCTACCTGCATGACTCAAGGATTCCACTTCCACCCATCTTCAAGGCTCCCCAGGCTGAGCCTCACTGTACTGTCTTCAAGGGCTTCTCCATCCCTTGGAGTGGCACTGGCTCAGATGAGACCCCTAAATGATGCTCAGGAGTGCAGTGTTGTCACCTCACTCTTCCCACAGCTGCCCCCAGTAAGCCATTCAGGGGGAGCACCACACACAGGGGACAGTTTATTTTTCCATTAAAAAAATAGATAACAACTGCACCATCTCCTAACAGGTATTACAGTCATCAACACCACAACGTGCAGACTAAACACCAACCTGTTGAATATTCCTGGCCTGGGACAGGAGGGATGGATGGATGGATAGATGGAGCAGGATGGGATGGGGAAGGAAGGGGGCAGACATGTTTCTTGTGGCCTCAGAGCTTTGCCAGGAGGCTCAGCAGGTCCAGGACCCATCCACACCTCTCCACAGCCCCAATCCAGGAGCCACCAGTCCCTCAGGAGCACCACACACCAGGAGCAGCCCTTGCACATGCCTCAACTCCTGACCTTGCCCCAGGGCAGCCCACAGTGGAGTGAGGCAGCCCCCACCTTCAATTTGGGACCCCAGACATCACCTCAATATCCAAGAAGGTCAGAAATGCCACAGAGCACCTGAGGTGCTGCCAGGACAGCTCTGGAGGTCACTCACTTGCTCTGCCAGCTCACACACGGGATGGGGTGGAAGGTGGCTCCTGGGAGCACACATGGGCCACATCCAAGGGTGGCCTTGGACACTTCTGTTCTCCCCTGAAGTCCCCTCACCAACCTGGGTTGTTTCCAGCAGGAAAAGCAGAGGTGGAGAAGCTAAAGCAAGTGCAGCGCCCTGCCCAAGCTCCTCAGCACCCTGGGGCCAGCCCTGGCCCCTCTGGGCACCCTTCCAGGGAATTGCCAGTGAAGGAGCGACCAGGACTAGGACTTAGAACTGTCCAACCTCCCCGGAGACATCCCAAGCCATGAGGACAGCAGGAAGGGGACAGAGCTGGTTACAGCCAGGATCAGGCATTGGGCCAGGTGGAGCAGGAGGAGGAAGCAGGCAGAAAGCAACAGGGCTGTGGGAACAGTTGGCCCTGGGGAGCCAGGACACTTGTGGTTGGCTGCAGGGAGTCCAGCTCCAGGATGGGAGAGGGTAGGGTTGGTGGGGGGCAATCTCAAGCTGACAACACCCAGAGCAGGCTCTACCACCCTTCAAGGGTATGGAATGTCCAGGATACAGCTGGAGCAGAGGTGGATGGGCAGCAGGAGGGATGGAGCGTGGCCAAGCGGGCACAGGGGGGCTCAGCAAGAAATGGGCATTGAAACCACCACAGGGAGCAGAGGTTGGCTGCAGCCAGTCCAGTGCTGAGCCCCAGGGCTCTATTTCTGCATGTCACACTGCAGGAGGAGGACGATGGAGGGGTCACTCTTCGCGGCCTCCTTGAACTCCTCCAGGGAGATCTGGTCATCCTTGTCCTTGTCCATCTTTGTGAAGATCTTGTCCACACGCTGCTGGGGTGTCAGCCCATCTTGGTTCATCCTCATCATGATCACAGTCCCCACCATCTTGTAAATGGCCTGGAGAAAGGAGAGAAGTAAAATATCTGAGTGGGAATGTTGGATGGGCAGAATGCCCCAGGATAAGGCAGGGGACAGGATTTCTGCTCTATTGGGGCTGAGTTCTATGCTCTGCACAGCTGTGATCTGGTGCACACTGGGTACCTTTCAGACAAGGCTCTGGGTAGGAAAACTCATTCTTTGGTGTGAAAAGGGACCCAAGAGCTGTGAAAAGCCTGGCAAAAGCAAGCCACTCCTGTGGATTTTAAGCACTGTTACCTCAATGATCTCCAGCATCTCTAAGCGTGTGATCTTCCCGTCCCCATCCAGGTCATACATCTCAAAGGCCCAGTTGAGTTTCTGCTCAAAGGTGCCCCTGGAGGTGACAGACAGGGCACAGATGAACTCCCTGAAGTCGATGGTGCCATCCCCGTTCTTGTCGAAGGTGCGGAAAGCGTGCTGGGCAAACTTGGAGGCGTCTCCATAGGGGAAAAACTGCAGGAGGGAGAGAAGGGATTGAAATGATTCGGGGCAGCTCAGCACAGAGGCTGCACCTGAAGCAGCACCCTTGCTCAGCAGGAGCTGGCTGCTCCAGCCCCACAGGCAGCACTCAGACCCACTCCAGCTGGAGCCCACCTTGATGTAGAGCTGCTGGAACTCCTCCAGGTTGAGGATGCCGGTGGGACAGTCCTTGAGGAAGCCCTTGTACCACTGCTTCAGCTCCTGCTCGCTGAACTCCGTGCTCCTCACCAGGTCATCCAGCATCTCCGGGGCCAGCTTGCTGCTGTGCTTGCCCATGGCTGCCCCTGGAAGGGAGAACACACAGCTCCTACACACCAGGCACAGAGAGGGATGGTCCTCCCAGGCCCTCCTCCACCCTGGCAGCTGGCTGATCCCACATCCCTCTTCTCCATGCTAGAGCTGATCCACCTGGCTGATGAGTGTCCATGCAGGACAGCGACTGTGGCACTGGGACGGGACAATGAAGAGTCTGCCACTAAAGCACATAAAATCCTGACTGGTACCACTGGACTCTCAGCATCCAGCTGGTCGCAGTGATGTCCAGGCTGCTCCTGGCCAGCCCTTGGTGAGGAGGGGGCTTGGCCAGGCACCCACCCCCATGCCACAGGGCTGGCAGCAGCAGCAGAGAGCCCTGGGAGCCCATGTCTGCGTGGGCAGGACGCGGAGCTGCTCCGATACACGCCGTGCCCGCTCCCACGCAGCCTTGGCTGCCAGCGCCGCTCAGCCTGAGCAGCAGATGGTCTGCCGAGAGCTCCTGGAGCTTCTCTCTCCATGGAGAAAGTTGAGTAGAAGTTCACCTGGAGCCCAACCAAGCACCAGCTTCCTCCTGAGCATCTCATGCCCTGACCATGTGGGCTTGGGGGACATGGGGTTACCCTGGGATGGGCACAAGCCTCCCCTGCAGCGAGCTGGGGCTCCTCGTGCTCCCAGCCAGCCCCATTCCCAGCTAATCCCACAGGCAGTGGCTTCTTCTGCCCCATCATCCCACCAGCATCTGTCACTGTCTGCCACGGCAGCAACTGAACCCACCAGCCCTCGGCAGCCGGAGCTGAGGAGATGTCCAGACTCCCACGGAGCACAGCACTTCTCCAGAGAACCCCAGCTCGTCTGTGGAGCTGCTGCACGAGCCCTCCCAGCACCACAGTCCAGCTCTAAGCTCCTGGGACCAATTCTGAACCGTGCCAGGCACCGTTCGTGGCCGTACCCTCCATGATCCATAGCCCTGTCCTCCCACATCTCCCACCAGTCACACTGGCAGCATCTCATCACACCTCATCCTGCAAGCAAAGCCCTCAAAGTGGACAGGACTCAAGAGCAACATCCTTTGGTTCACCGTCCTCCATTCCCTTTTCCAAGCAGTCCCCAGTCACACCAGGGCAGGACAGCAGCCAGAAGGGACCCCACACACTTGGCACAAACTGCTCACCCCAAAGCACCAATATCATCACTGAGCAGTGGCTGCTCGTCCTAAAACAAGACAGAGGGGGGTTACTACAGGTGTCCCCCAAGGACTGCACCACAGAGCACCCAGCCTCCAGCAGCACCCCTGGACTGGCATCCGAGGGGGTAGGGAAGGGGCTCAAGGCTCGGCCCCCTGGGATGGACGGGGCTGCGGGGACGCTCTGCCCACCCACAGAGGAGGCGGCTCCGGGGCACCAGCCCCGACGCCCCTGGAGCCGGCTCAGCTCCCGTCACCTGCCCCGACGGCAGCTCCGCACCGGAGGAACCGGGTGCCAGCCCCGGGGGCGCGGCCCTGGCCCCGACGGCCCTTACCTGTGGTGTGGTGCGGGCAGGTGGCGGCTCGGCGGGGCCGGTGCCGGTACCGGAGGGGCCGCGGTCCAGCCGCCGGCTCAGCCCCCGCCGCTGCCGCCCCTCTTGTAGCCGCGGGCCGCCCGCCCCCCCGGCGGCAGCGCTCGAACATTGGCTGGGAGCGCATTCAATCAGCAGGGAGGGGCCGCGAGGTGGGGGGTCGAGGTGGGGAACTGGAGGGGTACTGGGATGCTGGGAGGGGAGATGGTACTGGGATGCTGGGAGATGCTGGGACCGGGATGCTGGGAGATGCTGGGACCGGGATGCTGGGAGATGCTGGGACCGGGATACGGGGGGGATGTTGGGACCGGGATGCAGGGGGGATGTTGGGACCGGGATGCAGTGGGATGCTGGCAGTGGGATGCTGGCAGTGGGATGCTGGCAGTGGGATGCCAGGAGATGCTGGCACCCAGCACACGGCCCCATGCTGCCTGCACCGGGGACACGGGGACACACGAGTGGCTTCTTGGTTGGCAGAGCCACAGCTGAAGCACAGAGGGGAAAGGGACAAGAAAACCGCTCTGATCTTCAGAACCAACCGTGGAATGTTTCCATGGAGACAGCTGATTGCTTCTCTCGGTGACCTTGGCATCCTGCTGTGATCCCAGTGCCACCTGGACCTGTCACACCTGCCCCTCTGCAGCTGGTGGCCACTGAGACCCGATGAAATCTCCAACCAGCCAGGACTGGTCCCCATCCCGTCCCCACAGAGCTGTGGGGTGCCATGCGGTGCTCGGCCCTTCTCCATGGCACGTGCTCTCAGGTGCACCCACCCTTGCTGCAGAGGTGGCTGCATGAAGCAGCAGAAACTGTCCCAACTGGAGGCGGGAGAGAGTTGGGTTACAAAAAACCCAAATATTTTCAGCTGTGTATAGGCAGTGGGGCCGCAGGGCTCCATCACCCCCCCACCCTGGGGGCAGGAGAGCTGGACCCCTCTGGCTGGATGTGCCATCCCTGCACCGTGCCCATGTCCAGGGCTGGACCCCACCTGGAATGGGGTGATTCAACCCCCATGGGTTTCATGTCACCCCATGATGGGCGCTGGGCACACGGTTCTGTGTGGCCCCAAAGCCACTCCATGAGCCTCCCCAGGAGCTCAGGAAGATGAGCCCCCCCGGACTCGCTGCCAGTTCTCAGATGCAGAAGTAGAGAAGACATCAATTAGCAGCTCTGCAAACCGCGCTTGGGGTGCGCAGGGGGACTGAAAAATTAATGAGGGCTTAATTGAAGCAGCGCGGCTGCCAGTGCTGAGACCGGCCCAGCTCAGCTCATGGGACTGGGGTGCCAAGGGCACATGGGATGGCTGGAAGAGGCAGGGGAATGCCAGGTGACCGGGGTGCCCTGGGGATGGGGATAAAAATGTCTGTGTGGTGCTGGAGTGTCCAAAGTTTTGGGGCTGTGGCGCCATGAGTTGTGGTGCTGGGGAACAGTCTGGGCACAGCAGCACCTCCCCACTCCCAGCGTCGAGGTCCCCGGGGTGCAGAGCTGCCAGAGCCCGGCTGGTTCCTCCACACCTCCTTATCCAGCGACTCTGTGGAATGCAAAGGGCTGCAGCTTCCCCCAGCGGCTACGGACTGCAGCAGCACGGCTCGGGGGGCTCTGCCCGATGGGGCGGCCCCACAGCCTCTCTCTGCCTCGGGCTGCTGCAGCCCCTCCGACGTGCTGGGAGCTGTGGGGAGCAGGAGTCAATGCTGCTTATCGCAGACTTCCAGCAGCCCCTCCAACACCCGGCTGGGGCACCTGCAGTGCTTGGGGCTCTGGTGGCTCAGCCAGCCCCTCTGCGACCTCACAGTGCTCCACTCCCACCAGTGTCCCCACCACATGGTGCTGGGCAGGACCTGTCATTGTGAGTGGGGTCAGCTGGGCAGGGATGGGAACAGGGATGGGGACAGGGATGGGCACTGTCCCTCGGTGCCAGAGCATGATGTTCACAGCCAGTGCAACCCCACAAACCCCCTCGTCTTCCAGTGACAATCCATGCAGCAGCCACACAGTCCGGGCTTCTCCCCTGGCATAACACCCCCATGGGCAGCACATCCACATCCACTAACCCACAACCAGGGCCAGCCCCGCTGTGGGCACCGTTTGGGACTGAGCTGTGGTTTGCAAAGTTTTGGATCAAAATCAGGATTTCCTACTTGTTTGCTCATTTCTTCTGCTGCTCCCTCCCTTCGAGCCAGGTTTCCTTGCCAGCAGCCTCAGCCTTTCCCTGGTCACTCACCATCCCCAGCACAGGTCCCTTCCTTGCCTGCTGCACCCCAGGGCTGAGCCTTGGTGCCAGGTGCTTTGGGGTGCTGTACGGTGGGTACCCGTTCATGCTTTGCTGAAGAAATGCCCTGGTAAAGGTGCAAGGAGCTACTGTCACCCACCCTGTGTCCCTGGGGGACACCTCTGGGTGCCACTGGGCAAGCTGGACCTGGAGTGACCACAACACTGGGGATCCCTCTTGATGTCCCCACTGTAATGCTCAGTGCTGGCCCAGGAAAAGGGGAGTACAGGTGGAAAAACAGAAATAGTCAAATCTGGGGCTCCCCACTTGCTTCCTACCTCCCATGTCACCCCTGTGGGAACAGCTCTGTGCCAGTTCCTGCCATCCAAACCACTCTGGGCCCCAGTTCAGAGGGAGACAAGGGGACACACAAGGTGCTGCCTGGCCAAAATGGGGGGCCCGGGTCATGGGTTTGGTTTGGCCCCGTGGAAGTGGCACCAGGTGGGGTCGGTGGTTGTCCCCCTCCCTGGAGAGGGCACTGAGGGCAGGCAGTGCCATCCACGGGCTGGGTCAGGAGCAGAGGAACGTCTGAGGCTTCCCTTCCCCTGCTCGGAGCGGGCTGCGGGTGCTGGGGCTGCTCCAGGCTGGCTCTGATGCGGGGGGACACACAGCCACCCTCTCGGTGTCACTGTGCCCCCCAAAACCAGGGAGCAGCCCCCCAGCAGGAGCCGATGCCTCTCCCAGAGAGGCCGCAGAGGTTTGCCGGCCGGCACGCAGGGGGTTAAACATACCCGTCTCCCTCACACTTGAGACGTCACCGTCACCAGTGGCGTGGAGGGGGGGCCGGGGGGCTATGGTGGTCTTTGTGGTGCATTCGGCAGCTGGCGCAGGGCGGCTCACGCACACGGCGGGCGGCTCGTCCCCGACACCCCGCGGTCCCGCAGCATCCGCAGCCGCCCGCCCACGCCTCGGGCTCCCACGGCCACGGTGAGCACGGCCCGCCACGGGGGACGGGGACAGGGCTGCCACCAGGCCTGAGAGCAGGGTGAGGGGCTGGCTGTCCCCCCGCTCCAGGGACCCAACCCCGCAGCAGCCCCTCGCAGGGACCCCTCTTTCCCTTTGCGCTCCTAGCCCCGGTGCGCCCCAGGAGTGGGGGCCATGGGGTGGGCGATGGGGTGGGCGATGGGGTGGGTGCTGCCCACCCCGGGATGCTGCAGCCCCGCGGTGGCCCCGGGTGGGTGCGGGTGCACGGGTGGGTGCCCGCCCGCGCCGGGTGGGTGCTGCGGATCGGCTGCCGGCAGCCCTGCGGTAAATCCTGCCGCTCAGCCGCACCCGCAGCCAGGCAGGGGCGAGCCCCCCGCACCCCGCCGGCCCCACTCGGGGGGCTCAGCCCCACGGGGGGCTCACGGCACCCTCCGCACAGGGAGGTCTCCAAACCGAGGGGGTCGCGGCGCTGAGAAGCCCCAGTTGCACCCTGAGCAGGGCTGGGGGTGCCCTGTCGATTCCGGGGCAGGATTCAGGATGAGCCCCCAGACTCCCGGGCTAAGGCGTCCCCCCGATGG